>QEAP01000343.1:0-27798 GCA_006535975.1 Chytriomyces confervae | reverse complement strand
AAAACCTGAAACACATCCGACACCGCCGATGCAAGCGCAGGCCCTTGCCTCCCCAAATGAAACAACTCAAACTTGAGCCTGAAAAACCCACTCGACCGAATCGCCAAATCGCCAAACACGAAAAACACGCCCTTCTCATTCTCGGGAGTGATGAGGTCCATGGACTCACTTACGAGGGAACCAACGAGCAGAAGCGATTGAGTGTATCCTTCAGTGATTTCGACATTGTATTTTGGCCGGGGGATGGTGGTGGTGGTGGTATGCGGGCTGCTGGAGGTTGCGGACTGAGGATTTTGCTGGTGGCGGTGGGGCTGTGGTAGTGGTGGTGGGTTTACAGGGTGGGTGGATAGGTTGGCATGTTCTGCGGCGATTGCTGCGTCTGAGGAAGAGGCGGATGCAGTGTTGTTGTCTGGGATGCGGTAATAGGAAAACGGCGGTGCTGCTTTGTGCGAGTATGACAGATTGTGCTGCAAGTCTCTGCGCGGACAGAACAAGAGAACAAAAGACAAAGGAAAAAAAAAAGGAAAAAGGATGGAACGAATTTCCCGAATGAATAAATCCGCATTTTACTTTTTTTTTTTATGGGAAACTCGCACCTTGACCACAGCGACGCAAACAAGACGAGCGGTGCAGTTGAGTCGACGTATTCGCAGCCAGTGACTTTGATGCTAAATAAAATAAAATAAATAAATAATAATGGGTTCACATCGATAGACATACTCACACTGGCGGCGGCTGGATGGGTCGCCGGTCTGGGATCGAGAAGCCACACACGCGTGCTATTTTCGGGTGCTGCACAATGTCCAACCGGACACTTTCCTGTTAAAACACATGGGAGGCAACATTTACCAAATGAGTCATTGGTGCACCCCCAAACA
Source organism: Chytriomyces confervae (assembly GCA_006535975.1). Lineage (NCBI taxonomy): Eukaryota > Fungi > Chytridiomycota > Chytridiomycetes > Chytridiales > Chytriomycetaceae > Chytriomyces > Chytriomyces confervae. Next base: position 26,920 of record QEAP01000343.1, on the reverse strand, counting down.
CAAGGAACCAAACACTCTCACCGATGCCATGGATAGATTCGATATGTGAAGTGTGCGCTCGTGCGTGCGGTATATGTGAGGAAGAACGTCGAGCTGTCTCTTGGCAGAAAGCGGGGTATTTGATGCGAGGGTTCGAGTACCAAAACAATGAGTCTGAGAGGGTCGAGATGGGTCGGCTGTATGCGCGGGTGGGCAGCAACTGTGGGGCGTGCGTGGATGGGGGTGAGATGCTTGGCTGTGTTTGAGTGCTTGTTTGCGACTGGAGTCTGGGGCCAGTTTCCGACAAACGGCGACTTTCGATGTTTGGGAATTGAAATTTTGTCGCATTCAGTGAACGGTGAACGCACAACAATCAGCGTGGAATACCCACGCACAATATTTAAGAAGGGTCAGCGCGCTTTGGACCGCGTTTGTTGTTTTCTCTGTCCGTGTTCTGTGCAGTAAATAAACACGTTAGTACATCTTTTTTTTATTTCAAACTATTGGCTTGGACACTGCGCTGCGCTGCCGACAGCATCATCCTTTGTTCCCCCTTTCTTTTTTAGTGCGCCTCGTTTTGGCGCTGTCGCTGGTTCCGCCGCGCTATCTCTCATCCGGATCGAAACTCCTTGTCGAAGAAATGTTCGGCTAAGCGCCGTCGGTTCCACATTCCCTGGAAACGTTTTGGGACTGAACGTCTGTTTGGATAACACATTTTATAAAAAGGGCAATGCTCATCAAAAAAAATGGGCAGATGGATTTGTGTTCACCTGAAACACGTCCGACACCGCCCAACCAAGTGGCGGTCCTTGTCGTCCCAAATGATACGCTTCGAACCTTAGCCGGAAATACCCGCTGCATCGAATCGCCAAATCCGGGAAGCAAAAAAACAGTCCGCGTTTGTTGTTTGCATCCGTCAAGTCCATGGCTTCACACACGAGTGATCCAATGAGAAGTTGTGCGTGGATGTATCCTTCGGTGATTTCGACGTTGTAGAGTTGCGGTGTTCCGTTGTTTTGGCCGTCTTCTGGTTGGATTGGTATGTATGCAAAGGGCGGTGCGGATTTGTGGGAGTATGAAAGGTTGTTTTGCAGGTCTCTGTTTTGCAGTTTGTAGTTGTTGTTGTAGTTGTTCGTGGTGTTGTTTTTGGGTTTTTCAGTGACGTGTGTCGTTACATTACATGAGCGTCTTATGTAAGTGCTGGAAAAAAGAACCGGGAACCTGAATTACCTTGACCAGAGTGTCACAAACATGACTAGCGGTGTGGTACCATCCAGCTCAACACCCTTGATTTCGATGCTGTGAAAGACGAAAGGATTAGCAAACAAAATAAGGAAAAAATAAACCGAACAAAACGCGCGAAAGCTGAGAAAGATTCGAGTTGCGCATTAAAAATGCGCCAAAGGCTGGGAAATTTGTGACCAGCGATCGCAGCGATCGCAACGTAAACTTACATGGGTGGTGGCTGGACTGAGCGGCGGTCGTGGATCGAGAATCCGCAGACACGGGCTCTCTGAGGCTGCTGAACAACAGTCAACTGTATACCATTTGCGTTTGCGCTCTGTTGATGTGTGTGCATTTTTTGCCGCCAAAAGTTAGGTCAGCCTCACGGATATCACGCTTTGATTGGGCAAAACAAAGCTCACCATTATCGGACTGGGCTGGGGGTACTTTGGGCGTACGTATAAAAGCTTTGATGGAGATACGCTTCTGGACTAAAGACGTATTGATGGTGAGATGGGAGGGGTATGTTCTTCCAGTCAGCCGGCACACTCACGATGGGAGGGCGTGACTGACCCAGTGTGTGCGGAGGAGGTTCTGTAGCGGAAGCCTCGCGTGGGTGGGAAGCTTGCAGTTGGGAGCAGTTGGTGGGTGAGGGGTGTGAGATTCCGTTGTTCAATGAGCAACAATTTTCCGGGTCTTCACAGGTGAACCGTTCGTTGCGTAAACTATAACAAAAACAAACATGGACCCAACAACGGCCTTTGCCGCTTTGGCCACGGCCTTTGAGGCAGTCATCACCACGGCGGCTGCATCCTGCGACACTGCGAAAACGAATGCGCGTTTGAGAAATCTGACGCTTTTGCGCAACTCCTTCGCCAGTCTTCTGAAGTCATGCGAGGGAATCGACGGTTGGACGGGGATTCCAGAGTCCACTCGGTCGAAACCGGAAGCAAACTCAGTCGCTCGGAATCAGGCGCCGCCAGCGCACTTTGTAACCGCTCTTTCTTCTTTCTTCTCTTTTCTCAAACCTCACTCACATGCAATCACTCACTCCTGCAACAAATCAACCAGGGAGACATCATGTCGCTGCGAGAAACTTCGGTTTCTCTTCCGAAAGAGTTCTCCCCTTTGGAGCGGATATTGCTGACTGCGAATGGAAACGTGCAACGCATTTTAAGGTTTGAAAAATCAGTCATCCTCAACACTTCCTAATAACCTCAAACTCGCTCTTCCCACAGCGCATTCTACAACCTGCCCATCACTGTCAAAATCCTCAAAAACGAAAAAACATTCCCAACCGCAAAGAATACTTTGACACTAGACCCACAGCAACTCCCCGACTCCGAAATCGTATCACCAGAATCCCCAACGCAACCTCAAATCCTCGCCGAATTCGACCGCAAAGTAGAAATACTCTGCAACAACCGCGTCGTATGCACAGCCACTAGCACAGTCACACTCTGCAACGCGGAATACTTGCGCTTAATTGACCAGGAAAAGATTGGAATTGGACAATTGTTTCGATACCTGAACATTCTGCCGGACTTTGAACTGATTCGTGTGGGTCGAGATGAAAGTGGGGACAACTTTTGGAGAGTATATTCGCTGAGTTCTGGGGACAATGTGCATTGCGTTTTGAAGGAAGTGTTTCCAAAGAATGTGTTTTCGATGGCGGGCTGACGCGTGTTTGTGATGAAGGACTTTAAACTGCATTTTTATTTGTTACGTCCCCACTTCAAGCACGGCAAAATTAAAAAAAAACAGCGTCCACAATTCGATGCCCTTTCTTTTTGTTTGTCCTTTCCTCGCAGTCCCCTCGCAAGTTCACATAACAAATCATTACAATTCGTCGTGGCCTTCAGCTTTCTCCGACGTCTTTGCGTGCTTCTTTAGGTAGGGGCTGAATGTCACAGCCGCAAGAATTTGGCGATTAGTTTGAAAGAAGGCTTCAAAATGAAGCGCGAAATTCCAAACCAGTCTTTCGAGTCATGAGAGTCTCCTTTCCCGCCGTGGTGCGCATGCCCTCCCTTCTCAAAGTCCTTTTTAAAGTCTTTTTAAGAAGAAAGTATAGTCAGCTTGTCCGGCAAAATCACAGTAAGCTTGCAACAAAATGTATACATACGAGGGCAAGCTACGTGAAGAGACATGGTCGAAATTCAGATTCAGATACGCCAGATAGTTAGAAAAAAAAAAGCGCTTTGATTTCGAATATAAGAAGGTTAGATTACATTTCTCCAACGGACAGTCAGGAGATACACCGCCCTCCTTGACTTCCTTGTAGTATGGGCATTTCTCAGCCAACGGACACTTGTTTCCAGAAAAGTCAACCTTCTTTCCGCTCTTCATATCCTGACAAAATTCAGTACACATGAGTTCAACAGTCCAGGTGACCTGCACAAAATCAAAATTCCACCTCATAATAAGGACACTTTTCTTTCAATGGGCAGCCACCATCGTGCGAAAGAACATCGGCAATAGATTTATCCCCCTTGTGTTCATTAAAGTATGGGCATCCCCCATTTTGAAGTGGACAGCCTTTTCCGTGCTCCGAGTGATGGTTATCAACGTATCTGGTTCATATTTGCACGGTTTTTTTTTTTTAATCGGTGACGCTTAAAGAGTAATTTTTGTTAGACTCACGGGCATTTTCCGTGCAAAGGACACGCGCTCTTTTTCTGCTCTCCTGCATCTGCATCCTTCTTTGCATGGTAAGGGCTGCAAAAAAAACGCGAACTATATCAGAGCAGTTGTTTTTGGTGGTCGTTTTCAACAAATTCCGTACCACTTCTTGACATCACCAGTTTTCTCAATGTCCTTGTTCAAATCTAAATTCGCATGAAAAGAAAGTTGGATTAAACTTTTGGAACGCGTGTCGGGTTGGACAAAACTACACGTCATACGTGGGCATCCTGATAAAGTCAAAGTAAGCACTTATTCTGGGGAAAATCAATGATTGCTGAGGTTCACCTTTGGTCATAGGACATCCAACGTCACCTCCATCCTTCACTTCCTTGTAGTATGGGCATTTTTCGGAGAGTGGGCAATTGCTTCCAGTCAGGTCAATCTTCTTGCCGCTTTTGACATCCTGACGTGTGCAGATTGTATGACACCTTGTTTTTAGCGCTGCGTGTTTTCATCAATCAGGCAAAAGAGGGGTACCTCATAATACGGGCATTTCTCCTTCAACGGGCAGCCACCTTCATGGGTCAGCATCTTTCCGACATCCTTATCATCCTTATGTTCCGAGTAGTAAGGACATCCACCCTTTTCCAACGGACAGCCTTCACCATGCTTTGCGTGGTGTTCGTCAACGTATCTGCGATTTGTGTTTTCGGCAATTGAGCGCTTGCTGCAAGAGACATAAAAATCGCAATCTCACGGGCATTTTTGGTGCAAGGGACATCCACCAGATTTGGCGTCTTTTTCGGCACTCTTTTGGTGGTATGGGCTGTGGGAAACGCGAATTAATGCAAGGGCTTCGAACAAACAAAGACAGTTCAAAAAACGCGTACCATTTTTTGACATCTCCTGAGGCAGGAATGTCTTTGTTAAAGTCTTAAAAACAAAGTCAATCCAAGATGAATAATTTCAAGCGACTTTCATTGCAAGAATTGAAACTTACGGGGACAGCCTTTGGTGGCTGGGCATCCACCGTCAGCGCCTTTCTCTTTCGCTTCTTTGTAGTATGGGCATTTGTCCGCCAAAGGGCAGTCGTTTTTCGAAAAATCGACAGTTTTACCGCTTTTGATGTCCTGTTGAATTGCAAAAAAAAAAAAGATGCGAGAATCAATTCGAACAACACATTCGAAAGCAATTCGAATAACGCGTTCAAAAAGCATACACGCCTCATAGTAAGGGCACTTGTCCTTCAACGGGCATCCATCTCCAATCGCCAATTCCTTGTCACCGGCATGATCATTGTAATACGGGCATCCGCCATCTTTCAATGGACAATCTGCACTCCCATCTTCGTTCGCAGAGCCGTGTTTGTCGGCGTATGGGCATTTTCCTTTCATTGGACACTTTTTTGGTTCTGCGTCTGGAGTAGATTCTTTTGGATTTGCAGATTCCTTTTGCTTTTTCAGGTACGGACTGTTTTTATGGACGCGTTTTGTTTCGAGATTCGTCACTAATGGAAGATAAAGAAGAACCGAGTTCATGCTTACCAGTCTTTTGCTGAATGCGAGTCTCCCTGCGAAGCATGATGCGCGTGTCCGCCATTTTTAAAGTCTTTCTTAAAGTCTGTTTCAATTAAGGCAATGCGTTCGAAATCGGCCGATGAAGTTATCAGCGATGTATAAATTGCGACAGAAGAAATGAAAAAGGGATCAAGTTACGTGGGCTGTGGGCACGAAAGAATGAGTGAAATTGGATCAAGGAACGCTGATTGGATCACTCACCATGACTTTTCAAGAGGGCATTCAACATTGTTTCCATGCGACTTGACAGTCTTGTAGTACGGACTAGTTCGTGTTGTGTACAAGAGAAATGAGCAATTAATTTCGAAGCTTTGAAGTTGCGGTTGCGAGTTGAAGTGATATCGGAAGGAACGGAACAGCGAAGCGAAAGAAACGAAGAATTGTTCGGGGAATTGTTCGCACCATGTGTCCTTGATGGGACAATTGGAGCCGGTGAGATCCACAGTTTTGCCGTCTTTGAGGTCCTGCAGTCGAACAATAATGCCAAGATTTGCCACAACAGCAAAAGAAAAACCAAGACAAGGATAAGCGCAAAAGCTTGGGCAGAATGAAATAAGCGCACCTTGTAGAACGGACACTTTCCTTCAAGAGGACACTTGCCGTCTTTTGCCGTCAGATAGTCTGCGACGGAGGCATCCTTCGCGTGTTGCGTGTAGTACGGACAGTTTCCCGTCTTCAGAGGGCAGCCTGTGCGGCCGGTTGACTCTGTTGTGGCAACGTATCTGGAGCGAGAGACGGTTGAGTCATGAGAAGGGTCAATCAACGACAGCTCAGCACGCACGGGCAGCGTCCCTCCAGCGGGCATTTGGCAGCCACTTGGGATGCGGACAGAAGCGCGACAAAGAGCGACAGCGCAATCGAAACGATTTGCATGTTTGTCGATTCCTTCAAAATGACTGCGGCAACTTTATTTTTCTCATTGGGGATTTATCGTAAATATTTAAGTTAAAATTTTACTGTTGGATCATCAGTCAGTCGTCCATGTCTCTCTCCTCGCTGCCTCACGAGATCCTTGCGCAGATTGTATCTCTTCTGGGGACTGCGCGTGATGTTGTGCGCCTGTCTCATGCGCTTCGTTGCCTGCGCGAATATGGCACCGCAATCACATGCGCACGTGTGGCTGTGCACTCTCCGTGGCCGACTGCTATTGTTGAGTGCATTGGTAATGCTGCTCTTGCTTTGGAAATGGTCGATGGCATAAAATCTCTTGCTGCTCTTCTGAGGAGACACGCTGGCTCGATCCATCTCAACGTGGAGGGACAATCCAACATATTCCATCTGCTGAGCGACGGAATCATCCCAAAGGACTTGCCCTTCTCGCTTGGTTGGAGTCTCTTTCCATATGAGGACCCCGTAGATGCCATAACCAGCATCGCCATTCTCGAATCATGTGCAAACTTGACGGGGATCGAACCCACACACCTTTTTTTGAGCCATAATAGAGTGACGGAATACTTTGTGGATAGCTTGCCCCGTCTCCCTGCCCCAATACTCTCCTGCCACCTCAGCATGGATTTTCACATACTCATGACGGCCGACAGCTTTCCGAATGTCGACACGTTCGAATGCTCCGCAGAACTGGCATCTATTCCTGTGCACAAGTTTCCGAAGCTGCGTAAATTGGTCATGCGTGCAGATTGCAAGGATTTGACTTTTTGCGCCATCCATTCGCTTTTTGAATATTCGCGTAGACTGCAGCAACTTTTTCTGATGAGGCTTCGGCCGCCGACGATTGAGCGATTGCGCAGTGAAATGGAACACCACGCGCAAGTTTCTGTTGGCATTGGCATGGACATTGTCAAATTGACTTCTTCCCGCACCCAAGTCAGCTTTCGCTGTCAGCGCTGACATTTATTTTTCAAGTAATCTGACGCGAAAAGATTCAATCTGCTTGACTTGAAAGGCGCATCGCGTTTATTTTAAGTTCTCTGCCATGAATCTGAGGATCTGCCGCGCAAAGGCGTTATGGGTTCAGTTCAAACCAGCGCAGCAGCTTCTGCCGACTTTGAGCCACTCTTGTTGAATTCCAAAGCTGTTTTTCAACCGAGCTGAGATGGACTTATAACTGTTCTTGTTCACTTGCTTGCCTTTCAATGGAGGAACTGAAAAAATTCAAGTTTGTGGAGGTGTCTCTCAATTTGGCGATGGTGATCCCGGGTCTGAATGCAGAGCATCTTTAGTAATAGATACATAGCGAGATGGGAAACGCACCAGTGAAGCAAGCAAGATAGTAATTGACGAGGAGAAGGACACGACCCAGATTGAACGACCCAGCCGGGCATTGCCACCCTCACGCAGAACACCGTGGTCAAGTGCAGATAAAGAATACGAGCCGTAACAGCTGCAACAATAGTGTATTGCGCCCGTACTTGTGCGTCGAACGGCCTCACTGTAGTATAGTTTTTATTAATGCGTACTCAGAGTCAGCTCCTCTGTCCCAGAAAAGGATCTTCACTTTTCGAAGAGGCCAGCGCATGATGGGAGTCAGGGCGCCACTTGATGACACTTTCGCAGGGCGTTGATGATGACGACGCATCCGAGATACGAAACCAGTTTAAAGACTGCGGTGTTTGAAATGTTCTTTTGCTCTTCTGGCGAGCGACTCTCTTTGAAGATGGCGCTAAAGTCTGGCAGCATATTAGTTGAAGTGGTTCTTACGTCTCAGGTGTTTATTTCCTCTATTTACTTTATCAGTGCACACGCACGGCACGCCCCACGCTCAGCTCATCCTCATCCGCAGCCAGGTCCCTCTCCTTCTTATTCTTCCGCTCAGACTCACGACTCGCGTCAATCTCGCCCGTTATTGCAACGCGATGCACAGCAGTAAAGTCGCTGTGGCCCTTCCTGATTGTAAACTTGACGTTCTTTGCTGAATATTCGCGCTTTGAATCGCTGGAAGAGATCGAGAAGGACGTGACTTGCAGGCTTTGGTCACCGGCGTCTTCGATGTCTGTTTTTTCGAATGTTTATATTCAACTGGTAAGAAGAGATACACTCATTCGGTATGCGCGCACCTTCCCGGTAAATTTCGTCAAAGTCGAATGGAGCATCGCCGGTGCTGCGCGACACGGTCCATCCCGCGACTGAGAAGCCAAGTTGTGAGTTTCGACAAGTCCAACAGCATCAAAACAAAACGCGCTCTTTTCACCTTTCATGCTCCAGATGGACACCTTCTTGATGACGTAGTAAGCAGGTAGGGATACAATAAACTCTTGCGGGAATAAGCCGGTGCTTGCCCAGAATGTTTTGGTGGTTCTGTTTGCAAAGAGACGCGTTTTGTTTGTTTTTTGCGGCAGCGCGTACAGCGAAACGTACCCGTCCAGCATGTTCTCTGCTGGAAACCTGGGATCCCCTGACGTGACCATGCTGATGCGCAGGTTCGTAATGTTTTCAGCCATCGGATTTTTTGTAAATTCTTTTTTTTATCCGACGAAAAATGAGTGCGTTCAAGTTCATCATCGAGCACATGGAAGAAGGCCTCACTGACTGGGTCAAACTCGAGTACAGCAACATGATCAAACAAGTCGGCCACAAGAACCTGATCCTGACCAGTCTCACTCCATCCACGCTTGCCCAATGCCCGCCCAACATCCAAGACGGCGCCGTATGCACATCGCTGAGCGCTGTCGAGTACGTTACTTCGCAGGGAAAGGGCATTGCGAATGTGCTGTTGTTGGATCCGAGTGCGCCAAAGCAAATGGATCCATCAGACTCGGTGTTTGAGTTCTTGCTGTTTGGAGGCATTCTTGGTGATGATCCACCGAGAGACAGGACAAGGGAGCTGCGTGTGCTTGGATTCGAAGGACGGCATCTGGGCCCGATTCAGATGACAGTGAGTTTTCTTTGTATTCTCGTAATCGTGATGACTTATCACCCACTCTCTCTCTCTCTCTCTCTCTCTCTCTCTCTCACTGTAAGACGGACACAGCTGTCATGGTCGCAAAGCGAATTGTGGACGGAAAGCGACTGCAGGACATTGAGTTTGTCGATAAACCAGAACTGCAGCTTCGAAAAGGCGAAAGCGTCGAAATGCCCTTCAGATATATTGTCGAGAACGGGCAGCCTCTCGTCCCAGCTGGCTTCCTGGATCTATTGCGCAGAACAAACGATCAGGCCTTGGACTTCAACTGAAGCGTTCCTTCCCGCGAATGAACAAATAAACCCTGTTTTCCTTCCAACTCAACAGCTACTCTCGAAAACAATTCGCGCGTTTTAATCCTTCTTGAGACGCACTTCGGGAATCAACACGCGTCCCACCAGAAAGTGTCCCACACTAAACAACACAATCTGAAACACGATAAACGAACTCGCAATAATGAAATGGCTGATAGTTGTCCCAATCTCCAACCAACTCCCATCGTCGCGTACAAGGAAAAAGAAATTCAACGTCATTACATCCGTGGTGCTGAGGACCAGCAGAAACAAGCTGAACGCGGGTAACCGGATGCTGCGCGATACGACTCCAAACACGGCACTCAGCAGGAAGAAGGGAACCCACATTTTCACAATCACGAGTGCTGCCATCAGAAATGGGTTGAACACGGTGAAGAAGCGGTACACGGAATCAATTGTAAAAGAAGCGACACTGGCAATGTTTCCAGTCCCGAAAAATGCAACGTTGATGAGAAACAGAAAAATTGTGGCCGTGCGCAGATCGTTTGTGGTGAGGAAGCGGAATGAGGCGTCGTCGCTGTTGGATGCACTTGAAGCTGCCTTTGAACTGGACCGAGTGACCCGTTTGGTGACATCCTAGTTGCATCATACGCGATAAGCCGTTGCAGTTTACATAAAGGGTGAAGGACTCACTGCATAATCATTTCCAAGAGGCTCTGAAGTTTCGGAATACAGCTGACGTTCCATTAATAACCATGACAGCAGGGTTTGGGAGAAGCAAAAGTAAAACAGAGCTTCGTAACTGTAAAAGAGTTCGTAAAACCAGTTCATCAGCATCCTCCAAGAGACAAGAAACAGTTCAAACCTGATACTCAGCAAGATAAACACGGGAGCAAATGACAAGTAAATGACGACAAGACGCCGAAGATAATGTTGTCCTTCCTTGACGGAATCCATCATTGGAATCGCCGCGCAAGACGCCAAAATAAGCCAGCTTGCAACTTGATTCAGGAGAGGTAACCCTTTTTTGGCCTTGAGGCGTGATGAAGTGTCGTTCACAATCACGATGCTCAAAAAGATCACGAGCAGCTGCAGGGATACATAAAAAAAAGAGGGATCAGGCACGATATTTCAATTCTTTCGACAGAGTAAAACAGACCTGAAGCATAATGACAGCGGGCGGTGCTTTGTCTTCATTCAGATTTTTCGATCGAGATTTCGTCCCTGGCAACTTCGCTTGCGCATACAGCGGCAAGAAATACGCAGCAAAAATCCCGCTCACCAAAATCAAGATTCCACCCAAAGTTCTGCAAAGAAAAGAAGTATGATCAAAAGAACGCATAAAGAAAGCAGCGCGCACTCCGAACAACACTCACACTAGACGCATATCTTCATCAAACTCTACCGGTAGCATCAAGAAAATACTTGTACCAATACAAGAAATTCTCCAATACCACACGATTCCAGCGTTGTTTCTCTGAAACGATTCAGGAGTCAACATTGGCCACACAATTCCAGCCACAATCAACGCAGGTGTCAAGATTTCTCGAGCAAAGTAACTGCACACCTGAGCAACCAACATGGTTAAAGTTACGACTTCTTTAAACGCAATTTTGACAAAAGAATGAATCGCACCAGAATCTCAAGTCCAACAATGTACAATGCGCCTTTCGAAAAGTTGATCATCCATGCGCCCGATTTCAAGTTGCTGGTGATCAAAGTCCACGCAAACCGACGCTCTTTGAACACTTGAGCCCACAAATAAACGAGGAATGCAATGTAAAGGTAATAATTTGGATGCGACTGCTTCATGTACATGAACGCTGAGAATGCTGCAAAGAACACTGCTGCGCCGTACGTCACCTGGTAAAAACGCGTATCAGCGAACGAAATGATGCATCAGCAAGAAAATTCGATACCATTTTTCTGTCGCGCCCATCCTCTTCAATTGCGCCAAAGCTGTACCCGGCATAATTCTTGAACACAAACAGCAGACTATTTGCAATCCATCCCAAATATCCAACACTAATCATTCCTCGCAGAAACAACCAATCATAGATTTGATAGTACCGAAGTCCTTCAATACACAGCTTTGCAAGCTCCTGGCTCTTTTCAATCGCCGTGTCCATCAAATCTTTAGCAATCAATCCTTGGATTTCTTGAATCAAGGCTTCATGGTTGAGAAGGAATGGAAACGGTTCAAAGTACAGTTCGGTACTGCGTTTGCTTTCTTGTTTGACAAAGAATTGGCGCAAGATTTGACGCGCGTTTCGAAATGCTGCTTCGGCTTTGTAATGTGCAGTGTTGTTGAGGTATGCCAGGGGTAGTTCGCCCACAGAGTTCATTGGATACGGTATGCCGATGAGTGTTGACTGGGGTTTGATGAGAGGTGAGCAGATTTAGAGACGATGTTGATAGCAAGAAAAAACAAATGTTCGCGTTGCGCACCATCAATGGGGCCACATCCGCTTGGTTCACATCGACTCTCTTTAATTTATCAAGTCCCCAATCAATGCTGTACGAATCTACAACTGCATTCTTGCGGTCAGGACCCGCAATTCCTGCGCCCCACGCAATCAGAGGTGTTTCGGTATTGTCTGGGTTTCCATCGCCGTGATTTCCGCGGTTGGACATTCCATGGTCTGCAGTGAAGACATACGCCGTCTTTCCGTCGTGATTGAAGAACGCGTCCCAGTTTTCAACAAAGCGTTTAATTCCAGAATCAACGAGTTGGATGTTGTTCAAGTATTCTTTAGAGTACGGCCGGTGCGCGTGTCCGTTTGTGTCCAGTCCGAGAAGGCTAACAAAGAATTCAAGCATTGTTCGAGATTGGATTTGAAAAGAAAAAGAAGCAAGCCATGTTCTTACTGAAGGAAAAAGACGATTTTATCCGATCGCAGCAAATCCAGAGTTGTTTGGTTTTTCTGAGCGTTTTCGAAAAACTCGTCGACCTTGTCAAACACCCACGTGTCGAGCATGCTGGCATCTTATACAGTTGTTTTTATGAATATCAAATGACAACGGACAACTGCGTGTGGGTTACCCTTTTCAGCAAAGTCTTCGAATTCCGGCGGATACATGAACGTTTCAACGCGATGCTTGTCTGAGGCGCCATCCGCAAACATGGGCAAGATATCCGGCGACCCGAACGACCACGTTTTCCGAGACTCGTTAAACACGCTGTCAAACTCAACGGGATTGTGTTTCCAGCCTTCATCAACAACGACTTTAGTACGGATCTAGTTTACAGCTGCATACAAAATGGATATTAAAACCTTTCGTAACAGCGCTCACGTCCTCGTAAAATCCTGCAATGAGAGCAACATGGCCCGGCCGGGACTCTGTCGGGACATGCGTTCGCGAGATGCCAAAGGATCCCGTGTTCATGACGATATCTTTGAGAAACGGGGCGCGATCCAGCTGCTTCTCAAATAATTTGTCTGCGCGAAGTCCGTCGGCTGTCGAGCGCTGGGGGGATCAATATGTGTCCCAGCTGGAAAAGAAAAGCAACAAACTACGCACCAACGAAAAGGACCAATCGCGAAGCTGGGGCTGGTTGGGGTGCCTCCACAGGAGTCATTCCGTGGACAAGCGGGGAACGGAAGTAGATGTCAAAGATGGACCATGAATAAACGACGTGGAACAAGACACCGAGAACAAGGAGGCGCGCCAGTCGGTTGCTCGATCTCGGTTTGGGATCTGAGGATTCGGGTTTAAGTTGCTCCGGAGTAGTCGAGTGAGGAGTCTGCAAGTACCAGCCATCTGATTCAGGTTGTAAAAATAAACCAGCCATGAAAGCCAAGTTCGCAAGTAAGTCAATAAATCCCGTCGTCGATTCAACAACTGAACGTGCCATCATTTGAAGGGACATCGGGGGCCTCCTTCTATGGGCACAATCTGGTTGCGCAGGGTCACGACGAGGATGATCGCGGGGAAGAACGCCGCAAGCGCCGAAACGCAAAGCCGGACTCATGGCTAAAGCTGATTGAGAATATCCGAAAACAATCCATTGAGAACAATTGCTTCGTTGTCTGGCGGGTTTTTCATAGGCAAGAGACGGCGTTCAGGTTAGCTTGTTAGATAACATTCACGCTCACACTGAACATATTCTGATACAGAGCTGCTGATACTTCCCTCGAACCACTGCGAGTATTCTCGTATGAAATCGACGTTCAACGGCCTGGAATTCGCCGATTTGTAATCTCAACTGTGGACGGGTTCTGGACAAAGTACTGCTCGATGGCACCAGCAGAACGTGTGTATTACGAAGTCATTAGAGAAAACACACCGTGCAAACTTTATTTCGACATCGAATTTAGCATTGACTTGAATCCCGGCTTGGACACGCACGCGATGATGGTTGTTTTCAAGGAACGGGTTATTGAAGAGTTATCGGACGTGTTTCAGCTGCGAATTAATATGCAGCATATTCTCGATGTATGATCTGGATTTGATTCTTATTTCTCGGGGGTCTGCGTAGTTGACTTTTTTGAAAATCAGCTCGATTCAACAACAGACGTCAAGTTTTCTCGACACTTGATCTTCAACATTCCAAATACAGCATGGAGAAATAATGCACACGTTGGTAAGCTTCAATTGGATGATGTGCCTGCTTCTTCTTGTGGTTACTTCTTGTTTTGAACAACTCTAAAAACAGGTCAGTTTGTCCATAATCTTGCTCACAAGTTAAGAACGGAGCACACCATGCTTCAACAACTGTCCGAAAAGACCCCTGAACAACAAACGCGATTCAACCAAATCTCAATTCTTTTCATAAAAACAAGCCACGATCCAAGCTCACTTTTCATTGACGAAGGCGTATACTCACGCAACCGCAATTTTCGCATTGTACACAGCTCCAAAATTGGGAAACACGCGTTTCTGAGACATTATTCGACTAGTCCAGATTCCGAGTTTGAAATGAACCCAAACGAGCCTGGCGATTTCATTGCATCGCTTGTTTCAATAACTCAATGGGTTCCTGGGACACGGCTATTGAACGCACTGAACACCGTTGAAATATCGAATTCCGTTTCAAGCACACCGAAAGCTCTTATAAAACCTCCAGCATCATACGGCCCTGACAATGTTTCGGCGTACCCTGAGATTGACGCGTATGTGGCTCAATGGATCCAACAAAATACAGAAACTGCATCAGCATCCAAACCAACCATCAAATCAGTCAGCAATTTCTCGCAGGATAAGATTCTATTTTATAGCGTGGCTGGAAATCGGTAATGTCTCGATATGTTTCTGAATCTTGAAAAATTCGCGCTCAACTCTCTTTTATTCTTGCCACAGATACTGCTTTAATGTTCAGCGTGAACATAAATCAAACGGTGTTTATTATGTTGTGGACTTGAAAAGAGGCTCATTCAGTCAACGTTGCCATGATCCCGAATGCAAGCATTTCATGTCGCGAGATGTGGATCTACCGCTGCGTATGAACCCATTTGCATCGCTGAGTGAGGACATTGATGATGAATATGATGGTCTCAAGGAGTTTGGTCAAGCCACAGAATCGAATTGCGCGGACACGTTCGACGCAATCTGGGACGAAATACCAGATGACGAAATTCTCCGCCTTGAATTTTAAGCTTTACAGTACTGAAGCAGTGCCAGATGTGTCGCTCCTTGTCCTTCTCGCTCTGAGGTCACTCCCCCTTTTTCCGTCGCTCTATTTATTGCGGCTGAACCAATTTTTGTTCGTAAATTATTTGCCGCTTCCGGCGCTTCTTTCAGTGCGTATAAAACCAGCTATGCTTTGGCATATTTCCAAAGCCACAAAACACACAACCAACCAACCAAAACAAAGCAAAATGAACCTTGCAAACGTCCCAGCCGCCTGCCTGTCCGCCATGACCCCATTGGTCAAGGTTGCCACCGACTGTAATCTCCTGGTGGGAAACGGCACCGTCCATATGGATGCCAAGGTCTTCAGCAACTTCACTGCCGCCCAGACCACCTGTGTTTGCATCGATGCCAACGTCAAGGCCTTCACCACCTTCCTCACTGCTTGCCAGACTACCTTGAACATTTCTGCGTCACCACCGTTGGAAGTGCCTTGACCGCCGAATGTGCCAAGGTAAAGGGTCCCGGAATTATGAAGAGCAGCGCCCAAGTCGTTGTCTTTGCTCATCTCGCCTCCGTCTTAGCTGCCTTTGCTTTCATCTAAAGCACTGCAGTTTAACGTATTCAACATAAGCATTGGCTCACACTTTGAATAAATTTGGTGTACATGGAATCAACAAGAGAAGGAATGGTTGGTCATGCCCAGGCAGGCCAGCCATATTCATTTTGTGTGATTTACAAAAGATTTACGCCCTGCGCGAATGACCTTTCAACAGTTTCAGCACTTGCTCTGGACAAATGTCCTGTCGCTTGCCCGATCTCCTTGTCAGACTTTCGGCCAGACTTTCTCGCTGATTGCACTTTTGTCCAGACTGACGCGCTGCGAGAGTTCAGTCTCGACTGCTTAAACATGTGCCTACCGACAGACGGAAACGATGGCTGCGTCACACTCATGTGGTCTCAGCCAGACTGTAGCCAACTGTCCCACACTGCATCTATGCGGTACAGCGAATCCATGACCTCTGGAATTATTCGAGAATTCGCTAGAATGAACACGGCAAGATGCGCTGGACGGAGCGCCCGAAAACTGAACAAGCAATTTCTGGTTCCTGAAAAAATAACAGATATTTCACTTTCCGGAAAACTCGCACGGCTCATCGTCATGCTCATTTTGAGTCAAATCTTTCTTTCAGACCACACAGACCCATGGGAGTTGTTCGGATTCCAACTCAGTTTTTATACGACTAGTCACAGCAGAATCCAGCATCAACGCAACACTTGGTTTCGTATTTGAAGCTTCAGACACGCTGCGGCTAAGTATTGAGTATTCTATTTGGCACAACGCGTCTGCGGCTTACTTTAAAAGTGGTGGATACTCTGTTTTTGATGATGATATTCTGGGACTCATGCGAGGTCTTGATGAGGCCATCGGTGATAATTTACGATGGCGTCCGTCGCCCGTTTCGATCTAAACCCCGTCATCAACTCCTTACCTCAATCCGGATGCTCGTATTTGCCCAATGTTTAACGCAACCACTCGAACCTGGCCAAAAGTGTTTCCTGAATTCGCAAGCAGACATTGGGACCCGCGTTTCTTGTTTGCACGACGACAGTACACATCAGTGATGTGGATTTTCAATTGCCCCCTTGAATAACAGCCATTAAACTCTCCCAGATCCTTGTCTTCATGTCGTTCATACACAAAAGCGCTTGCTGATCGCGTAGGAATCATGAGTGCGGGAAAGTTTTGTGCCATGGGACTTGCACGAGTTAAAGAAACGACACGACGCTTGTGGGTTTCGTGTGTAGATTGCTTTTGGGGATAGGACAGATTAGAAGGAAATGGTGATGGGAGCTATACTTGGTTTAAGAATCGCACTTCGAGGTGAGGAGGAGAACAGCGAGGGTGTTGTCTTTCGAGTGGTTGGAAAAAGTGCTGTTGCGCATCATGTGCAAGACCTGGAGAAACAGAAACCGTTCATGCCGGGCTGGTCGATTGCTCCTGTAACTTTGGGATTTACGGATTTAGTTGGACTTTCCTTTGAGACTGATCCTTGCCTTGCTTTGTTAAAAACCATCAAATCTGGATTATAGATTTGAAACAGTCCTATTGATCGTTTCTAACGCGCTTGTTGCCAGTTGGTTGAAAAAGCAAGATTCCAAACAAGTGGCAGGGATGACGCGTCGACATTTTTGTTGGACCGTTTCGTCCAAGCGCAATCGATGATCAGAATTCCATGCATCAATTTCATTAACCAGAAACTGAATAATTGGGAGACATGCCGCTTTATTGCTGCGATTTCGAGTCCCATGTTTGATGGGAAGAAAAAGATTCAGATCACACCGCAATCTCGAAAGAAAATCAACGCTGCTCCAGCTCCACCTGTCAGAGCCCAAACCGAAATCAGAAACAGCTTCACCCCCCTCTCAAAATTAAACTCACCAAAACACCGCCACAGTCTTTTGGATGCAAAAAGACGACAGGTTTGCCATGCGCGCCAATCTTTGGTTCCTTGTCAAGAACTCGGACACCTTTTGCTTTGACGTCGGCCATGGCAGTGTACACATTGTCAACTTCAATGCAGACGTGGTGCATGCCGCCCTCTTTGTTTTTTGCGAGGAACCCGGCAATCGGGCTCTTGTCTCCGAGGGGATGTACTGAAAGAAAGAATAGTTCAGACAAGGATGAATTGGTAACGGGTGATGGTTGGAACATGCGCTCACACAGCTCGATTTTGGTGTTGCCAAGGTTTACGAAAACGGTGGTGACTCCGTGTTCGGGGAGGGGAATTTGCTCGCTGCATTCGCCGTTAAGAATGTCTCTGTAGAATGCGGTGGCTTTTTCGAGATTCGGTGTTGCGATGGCGACGTGGTTGAGGATTCCCAGTTGGAACAACTGCAGGTAAGCAACGTTACGATTGGTATTCGAGGATTTCTGCATACAAAACCCGCTTGCCTTGGGAGGAACTGCAACTGCATTCACAAACGATCGACGCTGGGAGACTTGCAGGAATCGGTTGAGACTTTGGCGAGGCAACATTTTATTCCAACTTTTGTTTTTAAATATCCGGGTCTCCCCGAAGCCACATTTAAAGTTCATGAAAACGCCTTCTCAATTGCCGCTTTTTGGGCCGCTGTCAGCTTTTCTGGAAGCTTGACAGAGTACTCGACATACAGATCCCCGCGCTCGGATGGGTACATGTGCGTTGGCATGCCTTGGCCCTTGACGGTTTGCACGAAGCCTGTGCATTGCGAGGATTATCAGAACACTCGAAGATATGAAAACATCCATCTAAAAGAAAGCATACCTGGCTGCGTGACACCCTCTCGCTGAATCGTAATCTTGTTTCCATCCAAATGCTTCACTTCAAATGCAATCCCAAGCAACGCCTGCTTCAATGGAATCTCTGCGCGCATCCTCAAATGGATTCCCTCTCGCGTAAAGATTGCATGCGGCACAGTGCGCACAATAAAATGCACGTCTCCAGGAGTAATATCGGGATGCTCGTCGCCTTCGTTTTCGAAAATGATGGGATGGTTGTCTGCAACGCCGCGTTCGATTGTGACGGTGATTTGATGTGAGCCGCGTTTCACTTTGTGGCCGTTGCAGGACGCGCATTTGGATTTGACGATTTTACCCTTGCCTCCACATACGTCACAGCTGGTATGTACACAGTGATCAGTCATAAAAATATTTCGCATGAACAAGTATCTCACGTTGTTTGCATTTGCTGCCACATTCCAGGTGCTAGTTGATGCTTCACAATCCTGATTCCCTGGCCTCCGCATGACGTGCATTTCTTGACATCGTCCGCCTTCTTGGCTCCAGAACCTCGACAGATAGGGCAAATGACTTGCTTGTTGATTTCAACCTGGAGAAACAGAATCAGTCTCATTGGCAAGGCAACATGAAATCAAATGAAATCCACCTCCACTTGCTCTCCATTGAAAATCTCTTCAAGCGTCACTCGAATCTCCATCTGCGTCTCCGCACCTTTTCTCTCCTGATGGCCTCTATGCCCGCCACCCCCGAAACCAAACTGCGAAAAGATGTCGAACGGGTTGTGGAACTGCTGCCCGCCGCCGCCGCCTTCCTTAAGCCCTTCTTCGCCATACTGATCGTAAATACGCCTCTTTTCATCGTTACTCAGTACTTCATAGGCTGCATTGCATACAAGTGAAATGGGAATTGAGTATTTCGATTGGGGGTGTTGTGGTTTTTTCTCAGTCACCTTGCGCGCATTCGATAAACTTTTGCTCTGATTCTTTGTCGCCGGGATTCTTGTCTGGATGGTACTTTTTGGACAGTTCTTTGTACGCCTTTTTGATCTCGCGCTGTGAAAGGTTTTTGACAGCACAAGGTTTAGAGCGACAGAAACACGAGGAAGGGGAAAGCAAACCTTCAATGCGCTGCGGTTCACTCCTAGGATGCCGTAGTAGTCTTTTCCGGCGAGGGCCGTCGTTGCGAGGAGAACGAATGCGAGCAGAAACACGAGCGCCAGCTTCATGGGTGTTGTATTTATTTATTTACTTTATTGTATTTATATTTTACTTGATGGTCCAATGTGATTGGTCCGTTTTAAATTACTGGCTATCGCAGCCTGGTTCTCTTTGTGAGAGAGGGAAGAGAGTCACGCTGGTTGTTCTGCACGATTCCATCCCATTCCTTTGCAACTTGCATGCACGCAGTCAAGTCTTGCACAAAGTCAAAGTCGTTGTAAACCACCGCGCAAGTCTGTGTGAACAATGAGTGTGAGCGCCAGTTGGACCAACAATTCAAACTCACCTTCTCCTTCAGACACTCAACATTTAAATCGCGAATAAACTGTTTGGCCTGAAGAGAAGCAGTCAGCGGTATAAAGAATATAAAAAAAACCAACCTTTCCATTGTCGAGGATCCAGTCGTAACATTCCTGCTTCACATCCTCTGCTTTGATGTGTTTGAACGTGAGATCCAGCTGCTTGCCACTCGTGTACAGCGTGTCTGAACTTGGCGCAGCGGGTCTCTCAACAGACGCATTTGAAAAGAGCGCATTGACGAGCGAGTGCAACCGCGCGTGGCTTTCGCCGTGAATGCATTTGATGGCAAACATCTATTTTGCTTCCAAGTAAGGCAGCGAGTTATAATAAAGCAAGTAAGAACAACGCACCAGCTTTCGAAGTTGAACAAGACAAGTCTCTGCATTCTTTTCCAACACTTTCGAGCTTGAACCAAGCAAAATGCGCGCTCGGTCGAATGCATCCATTTGAGTCTTTGTTAAAACCTCATTCATGTCAGCCTCATTCCATCGACGATCGTATTCATGCATCCGCTCCTTCGCTGTATCGGCAGTGCGTCTGCGAGATGCTTCGATCGTGGTGATAATGGATTGCAGTGGAGCTAAGCAACGAGCGTCGATCGCAGTATCACTGCCAGTCACTATACTTTCTGCGAGAGTAAGGGCACTGATCCTCAGCGCTGTATTCGTTGAATTCGAGGAGGCTGTTGGTTGAGCTAGAATGGCCTTTGCGTATAGTCGGCAGAGTTTTCGATTCGCGTCTGCATTTTCTGGAGAGATGGATGCACTTGAGGCACGGTGCTGTGTGAGGTACAGAGCGTCGTGTAGCTCTGGGTTCAATGGCGGGTTTGTTGGCATTTTATTTTTTTCAGTTTATCAGTCCAGGTCCACAACTCCACACTCCCAGAACGTGTTCCAGCAGAAGCCGTTCTCGCCATACGCATCATAGATCAACCGTCTCTCTTGAATCATTAGGATAGAACCCGCTTTTGTAGAGTTTTAGTATCTTGCCAGCAGATAGAAAAAGTCAAGTCACGCTCACCAATGGCAGCCTCGTTAGCCTCCCTCAGAATCGCGTCCTTTGACTCCACCACCGCGTGGTCCATTTTCTTAATGTACCGTTTCGCAACATTCATGAACGCCGTCCGGATTTCGCGCTGTTCAAAAAGTGTTTGATTTTAAGCTGGAGACGAAACAACCGCAACTTCCCAAACCTGCGTTGCATTCCCGGGCACGGCCAATAGATCGTAGAACCTTGCGCTCCTTGGTGTCTCAGCGCATGATGACACAGCCAAGGCTGTAAGGGATAACACCCAGAACATGCTTTTCATTATGAGAGTTGGTATTTTTGGAACGACTGCAAAACACGGAAAGTGCAATTGGTTCCCGGTATTCATTCACGATTGCCGAGAGTTACTGACATTCAAAATAACGACTTGGGCAAGTGCGATATTTTAACACCATCAAACAAATGAGCGACTCTGCAAACTGGCGCTCAAAGGGAACCACAAACTCAGCGAACCCGAAAGCGGCACACGGTAACAGAAAAAGGAACCAATCAGGACAAGTGCGTAACGACAACATCGGTCCATGCACTGCGTCCGAAGCAAGAAAGGCACGGGAACAACGATTCAACTCCAGTGAAAACAACACAGACACACTCGCAAACAAATTCGAACATCTTTCGTTTGTAAGCAGAAGCGTGGGCGATTCTGGACTGCGAGACAGAAACACGCAGCGGGCTTTATTCGAACACTTGAATGAACGAATTCGGCGTCTTCGGAACGCAGATTCATCAGACTCCAGCAGCCAATCAACAGAATTCGATCCAATTCTTTCGTCATTTAGTTGAGTTGTATCATTGTTGTGCGGCTGGGGTGCGCGTCTTGACCGAAACCTCAAACGTCAGGAAAGCTCCGTGAGGGAATTGTGTCTCGTGCTGTGTATGACGCATTCACGATTCAAGTGTACGAACAGTCTGTGGATCTGTGTCTCGAAGCCGGGAATTACGCGGAGCTTTTGAAAAGCTTGACTCATTTAGTCACGATCGTGTATCCACAGGCAGTTGCCTCTGCATCGGTTTGTGAACTATTCGCGGCTCTTTCGAATCCGCTGAGTCTGGTTAATGACATCTATCCATCAATCAACCAGACTCCGAGGCGCGGAGAATACTCATCGCTGCTACTCCTGTACATTCTGTGCTACATTCCAGCAAACAAGAAACCTCAAGGAGATAACAAACTGAATTTCGACACCCGCGAATTCATGACTCTGTTATTGTCCATGCCTGCAGAAACGAGAGAAAGCAGCGCTGTTAAGACCGCGATACAGCTCCAAAGAGCGCTTCTGGACAACCTGGATTTTGTTTCTTTTCGCAAAGGATTGAACCAGCTGAGTAATGCTGGGAAGAAGATGGCGCATGTGAGTGTTTGCTTTCATACGTGGACTTGAGTTGAGCTTTGTTATTATGTTAAAGCATATTGCGGCGTACGTGCGGAGGCGGACGTTCCAGATCATAACAAAGGCGTATCACACGTATCCAGTTGCCTTGTTGCAGCAGTATTTAGTCTGTGATTTGGGCTGCGATTCGGAAGATGAGATGGAGAAAGTGCTTGTAGAGGTGCTCGGGGCTGGTTACGCATCCCGAGTAAGCAATGGAGTGGTTCAACTTCGTGTTGCGAAAAAGCGTGCTTGAATACGAAAATGCAAATGCGCTGGATGCGAGCATGTGGGTATCTTATTTTGACTTGCTACGGAGGTATCACGGCATCGACAACACCCCAGTCCGCCCAATCCACGTCTTGGCCCCTCTCCACCTTCCCATGCATTGCAATACGAAACAGATCCGTCCAGCCATGGCATGCCAGGCTCGGTTGCAGTTGCGAAGCTACGCTTGCAATCATCGCAATAAGCAGCGTGCAGTATACACACGGCGGGTGTTCGGCGATTATCGACACGACAAAGGCAGCGAGAAACAGCGGAGACGCGCGTGGCAGCGGAGCCAGAAGGAGGAGGAACACTTGTTTTATGCAGTTGACCATTTTGGCATCTTTTGTTTTTATTTTCTATTCACGGACAGGGGAATGTTCGAGAACAGCCCGATCAGAGTCGTGTTGTAACAGCACGACCCAAGACGTGGACTGCACCCGGAATCATTGTTGATATGTTGTAGAAGGGGCGTGCTACGTGGATGTCAATAAAGAAGCAGCAAGCCCGGCAAATATATCGTAAACAGTGCAAGTCAGTGAGAAGAGTCGCTACGTAAGCAACGGATGTGGAATGCCCGAGCAGCAGTCCAGACAGAGTGCTGTGCGGGAGGGAATGGAGGGAGGGAATAGGAGGAGGGAGAGGGACTGTCCGAGTTATCAACCACAGCAGGAGCCATCGAGTGCGCTCGCGCTGTAACCTATGGATCTCGAGTTCTTCACAGACACCGTAGAAAGAGACGGCAGCGTGGAGGCGTTGTTCGCACCGTCCCAGCAGAAAACAATGTCCTTCGAATGATAAAAAAAGAAAGGAAGTTGGACTTTGTTCATTCATAAATACGGAACGAATTTCGGGTCTTTTCCAACAACAAACGCGTTTAGATGGTATGCCTGCGTATGCTGAATGCATCTCACAGTCAGGTAACCTTTTGGTCCTGCCAGTAGATACGCTCTTCAACTTCACCAGAATTGGGTTTTGAAAATCTGACAATTCTGCTGATGCGAGCCCATCAACCTTCCGTCACTATCGCTGGCTACCTCCTCGCGTCTATATTTGTCCAATATGCCAATGCAAAAGCCGGCGCCCTGACTGAAACCAACATTACTCTCGGTCTCATCAGCTGGTACTGCTTTGCGCCGCAGCTGACACTCAACGGGTCACATGTCGTTGAAGGAAACTTGAATCCAGGCTTGTACAACAAGCAGCAAATTAGCGATGGCGGATACGAGGTCAGGGAGTATGTCATGGATCTGAGCGTGCAACTGGCAGTGGATCAAATGAACGCAGATCCAAATGTTTTACCTGGAATACACGTCAACATTAAGCGATTCAGCGACTGCGGCTCTTATTATCCATCTGTAGCAGACGTGTGGGGTGGAAGAACCGGGGGGTACGCGTCAACAATCATGGCAACCGATATAATCGACAATCATCCTGATGTCATCGGCGTCGTGGCAATGCAGACAAGCTCAACTGCCAGGTATCCAGAACCTGCCTTTCCAGCTCATTCTCTCCTCCTTTCTTTTTTTGCGAACCTTAAACCCCATGCATTCATGAACCCATAACTAGGTATTCAGCAGAAGTCCTTTCCTTTGCCCAGATTCCAATATGCTCTGGTACTGTTGGATCCCCGCGACTTTCGGACAAGCCCAACTACCCGTACTTTTATAGAACCATAGATGGCGCCGGTGAGAGTCCTCAAAGTAGTTCCAGTCGTCTTCTTTGGTTGTTGTTGATCGCATTTCAACAGGAATTGGCGAGCACTTTTACCAGTTTCTGAAGCTGTGGAACGTGCGGCGCGTGGCTCTCATCTACCAAAAGAACACAGACTTGGGTTACTTTGGTGAGTCTCGAAGTTGGTTACAATTAAAAAAATAGTTACACCATATCGCAACTAGTGTTCCTGGACATGCATCAGGCGATGCTCAGGCATAAAATGAATATTCTGGGTACTTACGGAACAGCGGATCCGAACGACAAATTTTTTATGAATTACGTCGCCGATGCTTTAAAGCGAGTTTCCGCACGGTTAGAAGGACAGCTTCCAGTGGTTAATTTCGCGGAAGCTCATGACAACTCTTTTGTTTTTTTCTTTCAGATACATCATCGTCATCGGCAACGCAGTATTCAGCGCATCTGTGATGAACGCAGTGGGGAAGCGCAATTTAACAGGGCCAGGCTTTGTCTACCTTGGCATTAATCGACCCAAACCAGCGAAAAATGCAACGCTGCGTACGTCGTATACTCTTAAGGCGTTTATATATCTTTCACTGACCCTTATTTTTTTAAAGTCTACGGACCGAAGTACTATTCCTACATACAGGGATATGTTCAAATTGCTGGGATGGCCAATTTCGACACCCAAATATTTGCTGACGCGAAAGCGCAGCTTTCTGCTCTCACTGGCTACCCGCTGCGCTCCATGGATGTCGACAGTTACAACATTCCGCATTTTATCGACTGTGCCAAGTCCATGCTGCACGGGTTTGACAATGTGAGGATCCTTTGTTATCTTGCACACTCCCCGAGCGACTCACAAACAGACTACCGCGACAGCTTCTCAGGATAACAGGTCAATCCGCTGAAACACTCGCTGGACGCAAGATGAACTCGATGATGAACTACACCTTGTTTCAAAATCCAGGCATAGAGGGAGTTATGGCAAACCCTCTTGTCTTCAACAACAACGGTGACATAAAACTGTAACAAAAATTGTTCTTATTCAAGCTGAAATGACTCTACTTACCTCGATAAACTCCATTTCATTTTCTTGCAGATCGGACGGTGCCTGCTACTTTATTGGAAGTGCATTCGATTGCCATTTATTCGGATCGACAGACAGGGACGCATCTAAAGTCACATACCATCCTGGAGAGTATCCTGTGTTTAACGGAGGTGAGAACATGCTTTTCTTGCGGGCTTTTGTGATGGCTTTCGCTCAGAAAATGTCAAGGTTCATCTATTCCGCCGCCTGATGGGCCACCAGCGCCGGTGCAGCTAATTTTATCCGTCAATTCTACATTCGGAGGCATCATTTTCGCACTTGTGGTCGTGGGCCTTGTTTTCGCGTTCGCATTGCTGTCAATCATTTACTTGTTCCGGCGCAAGTCCTGCATGAAGCCTGTTTCCGGCTTGGAAGCTGTAACGTCTCTTGGAGGATGCATCATCATCTATTCCAGCCTGTTGGTCTACCTTCCAGTCTCTGATACCCTGACGTGTAAACTGCGACACTCGATGTTCCTGCTCGGCCTTCTCTTCATTCTCACGTCGCTCTTGTTTAGAAACTTGCTCTTGTTTATGATTTTCTGCAAGAAACGCGGCGTGAAGCCTCAGACGCTGGTGTTCCGAGTACGTGTTATTCACGGCATTGTGGCATTGATTGGAATTGTGACCATCGCTGTGTGGGTCGCGCAACCCAACAATCTCGCAGTCAAAAGCGTGTACCATCTGGACCAATTCTACTTGAGCTGTATCTACAAAAACTCAGCCTCCTTCACTGTAATGGCTTCATACGTCTTCATCGCGTACCTCTGCCTGCTCCCAATGATTGCCATCCTGCAACGCGTCAAATGGGAAGAATTTAACGAATCAGTGCTCCTCGGATTCTCGTTCGTCATGATCGCCGTCGCGTATTCCATAATCACATTTGAAACCAGGCTACGGAACATGTACTACGACGTGACATTTTGTTTATGCGTGTGGACCGCCACAACTTCGTTCCTGATTCTCATGTTTGGCACACGCGTTATGCAACTGGCTGAGCATTTTAAGGAGCAAGCGATGAATAGAAGCAGGATTTCGAAACTTAAGACGCGGTTGGCGGAGAAGAAGGAGTCCTTTTTTCAAAGACCATCAGCTTCTAGTACGGATTTTCGAAGGCAACAAGGCGGGGACTGTTCGACAATTAAATTGGGTGGCGTGAAGAAGAATCCATACAGGCACAAGGTGCTCTGCAATGTGAGTCTTCACTGCGACACTGCTATGAACGCAAAAGTAACTTGAATCTTAACACAAAACCAGACTGTCGATGCATGCGTCTACCAAGTATCCACAAGCCAAAACTCTTGGTCGCTGTGGAGAGCAGGGCAACCTGAACTCCACCACATGTCTGCAAAATCGTGGCTCTCCTTGAACTCCAACCTCAAAACCGCGTGTTTCACACTGTCGGAGTCTACGCAGTTTGTTGCATATGAAAATATGGTCATGATACTTTGCGATGGCATCGCTGAAACGCGTATTCGCGAAAGCACAAATACCCAATCGACATCCACAAGCTTGCATCAGTCTACTCCGCCGACACGCAGGAAGAATTTGAAACGGAAGAAAGTCATGGGCAGCTCAATTTGTTAT
>QEAP01000342.1:4911-22835 GCA_006535975.1 Chytriomyces confervae | reverse complement strand
AAAAAAAAAAAAAAAAAGTCACTTCAAAGTTATAAATCAATAGGTAGCCAGGGCTCACCACTGCAAGCGGAATAAAAAGCAAGTTTTCTAGAAGTTTCACTTTCACCCATTCTCCCAGACTCGGTCTCATCATTTCATACTCTCGAGTAGAACACAGCGTCGACGGTGCAATCTGCGGTATCGGCGTGAACACCGAAACAAGCGCGTCCACCGCAAACACAACCGAAGTGATCATTGAAATCCCGAATGCATGGTCTTCAACAATATCGAAACTGATAAAATACGGAACAAACCACACAATCAACACAAACAAAACAGTTGCCAAGAGATCCCATGAAGTGTTGAATATGGATCTTGGATGTAGTCCGTTTCTTCTGAAACTCAGATTCTCCAAGTCTTTGGCTTCAAAGCTTTCGATTTGGAGGTAGTTTCCTTTGTGGTCGTATGCAGGGAGGAGGAACCACAGATAGTACCACTTGAAGTTCTCTGCTGGTGGACGGCGCGGTTTCTTTGGTAAACGCCGCAGTGTTGTCATGACAAGACTTTTCCTTGGGGGTGGTAATCGACTTTCTTCTTTTTCATCAACTGGAGACAGACTGATCGAAGCAGCAGAAACACCCTTGGGTCGATCTTTTGAGCGATGGATGGAGTGAGAAAAGGACGGGTGCTGCGTCAAGCCTTTCGGGGAAGGATAAACAACCGAGTCCATTTCTTCTTCCTCCTCAATCTTTAACGCAGTCGCATGGAAACCTTGCAGCACTTCCGATCGCGCAGAGTCTGGACATACAACTTCTACCGATGAAGTAAAAGACGCGGTTCGCTCAATAAACGGCAACCGAAACGCCGACCCCGTCACAAACGAACACGTATTCGGCTCAACACGTTCCACCTCAACAGTAGCAATCGTAGACCGACTTTTTTGGGGCACCTCAAAAGAATCGTTCGATTTTTTCGGTGTCGCGTTTTTAAACTTGTGGTGCATGCTGTCGTCAGAAACGCCAATGACTTCCATCGCAAATGAGGGTAAGCCTGTTGGCTTGTCAATTCTACCCAGGCTTGTCGTTGGCGAGGTCCCGCTCCACCGGTATTCGTTTGGTTGAAGTGACGTGTGATGATCGGGCGCGTAACCTCTCAGCCCCGTCATTTTTTCCTTCCGATTCGCGAATGGGGGAACAGGAGATGCCGGGGGAGCCGTGGTTGCAGGCTCATGACCGCCGACAGATCTGCGCATATTAATCATGATACTTTTGACTGTCGGCCTCCGAATCACGCCCGCTTGATCCGCTCCAGACAAATTGCAGTTTGAATCGGTAGACGCTGCAGAGGCAGCTCCATTTGAAGGGGGTCCGTTACGATGTTTGGTGGACAAGTCAAATATTGAAGCTTCGATTCCTTGATTTGTGTTGTAATCTTCCGCGTCCCATCGGATCCCTAGATCTACAAATGATTTACGACTATCATGATCTCGCGAAGTACCTCCAAGCAGAGATGTCCCCGCGGACAAGTGATGATTTGAAGGAAGTTGATGACTCGAAGGAAGTTGGTGGTTTGAGGCTACGGGGGTGTGGTGGTGGAGAGGCCTGGCATGACGCGTTCCTTGAGTTGCTCTGAGGAGGTCCAAAACGCCTTGGCATTGGTTGAGCGCGTTTTGGCAGTAGGATGCAACGTTTTCGAGGTCGAATATGATCGAATCTATGTTCTGTAAAGGCGCCTGAGGCATGTGTTCTTTGTGCGCGCGTGGGGATTTTTTTTTTTTTTTCTGAAATGTGTCTTACAACTTGCAATCTCTGACAATGCGGGCATGGAAAAGTTTGAGTTAACCGGTCGTGAGATTTACATCAGGGCGGAGAAAAGAAGAAAGTAAACAAAAAAGAATCACGTTCTGAAACAAAAGGTTAATAAATAAAATGATGGTCTAGTGAAGCCCCTACTTTGAATTCATGCCACAGCGACATCCTGTTAACAGGGCCCTACAACAAACGCACCGATAATTCATTGAAAGTGCAGATAAAATGAAGCGCATCTTAATGAAACCATCGTGGCAAGAAGAATGGCAAAATCCGAATAAAAAAACCAGAAGTTAAATTATAATGATAACGGAAACGTTGAGGATGATTTTTCGTATTATTATCGCGTCTTCTTTTTTTCAGAAACAGTGTCAAAATAGGTCTGAGCCACTAGTGTCCCCCCAGCATGGACTGGCGTTGGTCGCATTCCGCAAAAGCCAAAAAAAAAAAACACATCCAAAATAAAACAAATCGCGCTCAACTCGATCCCAATGCATATCCCAGCACAAACCCAACAACCGGAGAAAGAGCAACAACAGCCAACCCGGCAGCATTCGTGACCCATTTTCTTCTTTTGATCGGACGCGCCGTGGCACGAACATGATTACATGACAGAGAAGAGCGCGGGGAAGGGAGAGGAGACATGGCCTTTCTCTTTTTGGTGTATAAGGGAGACGGTGATGGAGATATGGGTGTCTGCTTCGGGTGGGTATTCTGCGGGTTTGAGGCGCCAATGCCAGGCACTGCCCCACTTGATGCTGATGGGGTTGATTTGATGGGATCCATGGATTGGACAGGTGCGATTAGGTATTGATCACGCGCGGCGGATTCATCCAGCGTAGGGCATGACGACGCTGGTGACGGAGCCACAAGAGTATGTTCGCCGTCCTGGACAAGAAACGGATTCTGCACATGCACATTGCTTCCCGGGTACGGTTTCCTCAGATGCAGAGAATCAACGCTCAATGAGCGCATCAAATGGACATGGACACTAGTATGTTCGTGGTCAGCAAACGGGGTCGTTGCGCAGCTTGGACTTGAATGCACGCAGCGGCGCTCTTCAAGTTGGACGAGATCCTGGGCTGTCAGCTGGCGCCGCGTTGTTGCGGATGCGCGGAGTTGCTGCATGAGGAGGGCGTGTTGCGAGTGAGACTCGTGGAGGGTCTTGCGCTTGGGTGTGGGTCTTAGTCTCAGCCGCGTTTCTTGGATTTCTTCGATGCTCGGACACAGCTGCGGCGCCAGTTGCGAGTGTCTGTGCGATGGCGATGCTCCGACTGATAACATGTTTCCTGTGTAAGATTTTATGTAAAATGTGTTTAAATATTTTATTGCGCCTTTTAAATATTTAACTGGAGAAAAAAAAAAAAAAAGGAAAAGAAAAGGAAAAACAAACATAATACCACCCACCACCGCGTAAGTCGTACTCTAACCCATCTACCCACCCACACACTCCCAGCAAGTAACACGCGTATTGTTTTGGTTCAGAGATCTCACTCCTTTGCCACATCTTCACTTGCTTCCAGTGCCACTTTCCCAAACCCAGTCTCTCTAGGCTTTACCGGCTCCACTTTGAACGGTTTATCCGATGGCAGCTTGGCCTGGTCATCCTTCCCAAACATGTCGCGTTTCGCTTTAAACTTTAAGCGTTCAGGATCCTCGACATCCCTAATCTTCATTCTGAGCCTGTTGTTTCTTGACTGCAAGTCCAGCTCCTTGACCCACGTGGGAACGCCGTCTTCCCGCTCGCGCTCTTTGAGAAGGTTCTCGGTCAGCTCTTTCAAGTTCTGGCGCTCTTCTCGTTCCAGCTGCAGCCGCTCGTGCAGCACGGACGCGTCAGCCTCCTGCGGTACATCGGTGTCCTCCAGCCGCGGTTCCGTGTATTGGCTCTGATCCATTGGCAGCGGCTTCCCCGCTTTCAGCGCCGCCGACTCGACCATTTCCTGCTTGACTTGCAAAATGTAACTTTCGAGGGCGATTCTTTGAGCGCGCTCGGATTCGATCAAGCTTCGGATTTCGGCAATGTCATTGGCTTTGGCCTGGGTTTAATTGAGTTGGTTTCGTTGAATTATCTTGCATCTTTATAAACACCGACACACGCACCTGTTGATCGCTTAATAATTTTTTGTGCTCGGCTTCGAGCATTGCGTTTTTGGCGCGGAGTTCTTGAACAGTTTGTTCAATTTCCTGTAACGACTGTTTTAGCATTTGTTGCAAAACAAAAAGAACGTGTCCAAAGACATGTGGAAAATACCGCTTTGGAAATGGTCGATCTTCGTGGAGTCGCAGTTGCCGGAGTCAGCTGCTGCTGCGGTTGAGCAGCCATCTCGCCAGACAGAACCTGATTCAACACTTTGCGCTGCAGCTCCAAATCCGAAATATGCTTGTCCACCTCTTTTAATGCCTCCGAATCTTTTTGGACTCTTTTTGCTGCAGCTTTCTCTGCTTTGGCTTTATCGTGAGCTTGTTTCTGAATGTGAAGGACTTTATCACGCGTTTCCTTTTCCCACGGCGGGCTCCAGTAATGTGCTTCGGTCTGGTGGTCAATGTAGTAGTAGTCATTGTGTTCTTCGTTGTACACCTCCTCCCATCCGTACGGAAGTTCGCCCGGCACAATATCTTTGATGTTATGTTTGCGCAAATGAAAAGTCCGTGGATCGATCCATGATGTGGTCTTTTTCTTGTGATTTACAAAGTACGATCGAAGCCCCGTGTCGTCTGTTGCCTTTTCCCAGTCTTTGGGCAACGAGCCCAGGATTTCTTCCGTTTCAATTTTATGGTTGACGGATTGTGGGGCGGGTTTTTCAGGTTTGTGTTGTTTTGCGCTGGGTGTGTCGGTTTCGGTGGTCGATGCTGCGGCTGAAGTTGGTGACGCGGGACCTCCAGTCACCATGCTGGAGTGTTTTGTAGCTGTGGCGGCCATAATGAGTAACGACGCGTACGGGGCAAGATGTATGGATTTGTTTGTGGGGGAGACTGTTTTCGTAAGGATGGATTGCGTGGGCGTGTTTCAAGTACGCGCGACGTGTTTGGCAGCTCTTTTTTGGACAGGTTGAGAAGGGCGAAGAAAGGGATTGTCAATCTCTGATTTTTTTTATTCGAAAGGGTCTCGATTGGGGTCCAAAGCACAATGCACACGCTGATCATGAGATGACCAAGCAGTGTCCAGCATCAATCCATCCATCCATCCAGCGAGCATTCGTGGCATGACGACACGGGGACCTCTCTCGTTGTCCCTGACTGGACTCGGGCGAGATGCGGGAGTGGCGCCCACGCAATACGAACAACGCAGGGCGACATCTTCCCTGCTTAACTGCGCTTTGATTCGTTGCGGAACTTGCCTGATCTTCATCCAAGCCTGTCTGGGCTTGTGCGGACGTCTCGAATGCTATGCACAACCCAATCATGTCCCGAAATGGACGAACAAGAAATCACCCACCAAAAAAAAGATACCTTGCGCATTACCTCGGACAATATATTCGGGCATGCCGTGCATGCGCGGAAACCGAACCAAACCAAATCAAATCAACCCTGGCCAACCCACGCTCGCGCCCCACATTGGCTTTCGCTGGCTCTTTCAAAACCCAGTATTGCGTCCCTTTGAAAAAGGAAGCAATGCTATCTCGAACTGTGTGGAAACAAAGTGGCAAGTCAGGATCTTCAATCCCTCACATGTACCGTCGCGCCAGACTCCAGCATTCGACTTGTAAAACGATTCCATCGAACATGTCGCGTCATTATCGGCACCCCGCGGTGACAAACTCCAGCAATTTCGACCGAGCAAAAAACGATTCATCAAAGCGTGTCGGCGTTATCATGTTGCGCGCATTTTCCATCAAAGCTTCTGCGATTCGTATCTACCAAATGAATCAAATTCAACTGCCGTTGCCAAATCACGGTCTCTTGGAACTGTCAGATTCAAACAAACGGGACACGAGGAAACTATTAATCGATCGCTCCAAGGCTAACCATTCCACACAAATCGCTGGATTTCCCCATGTATATGGAATACTTTTAGTGACACTGAAACTCCGCTTGTGGATGCGGAAGAGCGAGGTGAATCTCAGAGTGGCAGTACGTTTTTCGATTCAGTACAATCTCTAACCCTTCTTATGGCAGGCGAGTTTTGGTTATTTATTTCCTTGCCGCTCTTATCCGTTCTCGGTCAGTGTCACGTTGGTCTGGAAAAAAAAAAAAAAAGGAAGCCGGAAAGGAATTTCTGGGGCTCAGCTGGCTCGATTCTGTATGCAAGTGCGCTGATGCAGAGTTTTCAGTCCTTTATTCAAGCGGAAGTGCGCTTTAAGCACGATTTAAAAAGTCAACCCGTTTCACAACGAGCTTGAGTGATATGGATATTGTTCCGTATGAACCCTTTTACGATAAATCACAAACACACTTCTCCTGTAGATCGAAAAGCCTGACGTGTTTTCTTTTTGCAACTGCCTCTGTCGATGTGTGCGGCTGGATGTTCAGGGCATCCGTTGTGTATTCCATGCGCATCGCACTGTACAATTCGCGATATAGGCTCGAGTTGACGTAATCCACCGCTATTCTTGATCTGTGGTTCATTTTGATCCATGTGTATGGCAGTCGGCGGGGAGGGGAGTTTTTTTTTCGGTATTTACGCATCGGCCGCATGTTCTGGACTGGTCCTTTTCAAGGTGCAGGATCCTTGGGGTTGATGGAGTAACGCCTTGAGCACACCACGGAGTTTGTGTGTGTGTGTGCGAGGGGGTGGGGGTGTGTTTGATGCCAAGGGATAAGAGGCACCTCCCAGACTCGGGTGGCTGTGATGGATAGGAACCTACTGAAGGTATTATCGGTGTAGGATGGGACGGATTATTCAAAGCTAGTTGGGGATAAGTTTGTTTTGTTTGATTCCCAGCTGAAGAAGTAAAGTCACCTGCCACACGCCCGCTTTACCTCGTTGCCTCTTGCGTTGTTTTCCGTTCCCATCGCGCCAAACATACTGGGAGAAGCTAAAACGGTGCCACAGGGGTGGAAACGCTCCCGATGCTCGGGGTGATTGTCATCGGTGAACCTCAGCCAGCGCCGTCCAGTAAATGAGGCAAAATTTAAAATTTACTGCGAAGGCGCTCGCAACAACAAAGAGTGGCGACCAACACATGATACCCAAAACAGGCGCAACAGATTCACCCGTACACCAAACGCAGTCGCTGCCAAAGAGGTGAGCAGGATAATAATTTGCATTCTCGCTCTCTTCCCCTTGTTCTCCAAACATGGAAAACAAAATGAAAACAACAAAAAAAAAAAGTAGGGAGGGAAGGCGCTTACGACCGTTTCCCAAGACGTCGATTCACTGTCTTGCTTTATTCTACAATCCCATACCCTCGGTCCGCCAATATTTTCCTTCGAGCGGGCGTGAACGAAACCCCCTTAGCATTCCCAAAGTCGCTGCTGCGATCCATACACTCCGGGACAAACCGCAAATTCTCCAGAATCACAGCCGCCTTGCTCCACTCGATATGTCCCGCCTTCTTCATCCCCTTCAACAACAACTCATCCAAGAAATCTTTATCCCCCTTTTCATGCAACAAGACCGTGTGATTTACCGAATCCGTCAAAAAGTCAATCCCCGCCCTCCCGCGACATCCCCAATACCATTTAAATGCGGATGAAACCATAAACCAAAGCAATGAATCGACATCGTTTCCCGTATATTCAATGTATCCCGGCTTTGTTTTCGAACCCCCATACGGCAACGGGCTTTGCGGCTGGAACATGGATCCCGCGGAAATGTATACAAGTCGATGCGGAGACACTCTTGATTTCGAAAAGAGCGACAATATTGCGGTGCACGAATCACGGATTATGGATTCTTGTGGGTATGTTGGGCTCGTCGCGGAGGCAATCAGCTTTGCATCGGTTTCGAAGGACAAAACGAGGGCGATTTGAGGCACGGCGTAACGTACAATTTTGTCTGGATGCGTGGTTGGCCGCTTTGCTGGTATTTTGGCGTCTGTGGGGGAAGGGGAGCCGATCGAAAAGTTCAAAGAAAAATGGTACAGATTCCAGCTTAGTGTCGGGATCAAAGAGACGCTGGCCGTGTATGGCGCTTGTCGGCAAGCTTACTGGTTACCGTTCGAACGCTGCGGCGTCTTCACTGGGGAGGAGCTGGCCACCCACTTCATGGGTGTGATGCAGCGAAAATTCGATGATTTTCTTTGCGATTGTTGGTAAACATTGCGCGAGCGTAAAGTATATTTCCCTCTCAATTGCGTTCTCGCCATGACGCCAATTACCTCCAGAACAAAGCGTTCAAGTGTTCACTTGTTTTATGCCACGCCCTTTTCAACTTGACATGGTCCGTATCCCCTTGCAGGCTCCGATGCGAACAAAATTGAAGCAAATCCAAATCAACTGATGTAAATGCTAACCAACTTCCTCGAGCGACACTGCATGTTCCAAAAAATCCATGCAACACCCAGGGACATTATGGTCCTGACGGGGTGTCGGTTTGCATTGCGGGGATGCACAGCTTTATTCTGCCATCCAAAGCTCCGTGATAAGCAGATTGCATGCTCCGCAGATGCAAGTAAATGTCGGTTGAATTGCATGAATGCAGTTCATTGATGAGATGGCAGCTGCGCCCCAGAATAAATGCCAAAAATTTGTATCGATCCCGCAACAAACACCCCCTCGTTCAAATCACAAGTAGCCGAAACGAAAACATACCTGAACGTTCTTTCCCCAACTCGGAAAGCATTGAGAAGCAGCCAGGATATCCCACTTTCGCCGTGAGTTGGAAGGAGGGAATCCACACGGCAGACATGCACAGTTTGACACCTGAAACCCAACCGACTTTGACGTGGGGAGAAAAACGACTGAATCAGGATCGAGAGCATCCGTCCGGTGAACAGGTTGAAAGGGCATCGGAACATTCGAGCACAACGTTCCGCAGCGTTCTCCCTCCTGAATGCTTCGCAGATCCCCATGATCTTGGCCTCATGAACTTAATGGCCACTTGAGCCCGATTTGCACTTTAATGACGCACGTGAAGCTTTACTCTGAAGCTGAATTCGACATGGGTGCGGCTGTGTAGGTCCACCGACACATAACCTTTGTTATGCATCCCAGCGACCGAATCATTTCTCTCTCCCGAATCCAATCAGGTCAAATTCCTCGGGGATAGGAGCAAGATCCTTAATCCTGCAACATTCCACCGTTGTGACAAAGGTCTGGTCTGGATGATGTGATGTTAGCTTTGAAATGAAGTCAGGAATTGCCTTTACTTGCCACAACTGCATACATGCAGAGACACCCGGGTCGCGCCAGCGGGACTCGAAATTGCATATTCTACTGGTGGTAGGCAAACTGTCCAAATGATTCGTACACTCTGTGGGCTGTTTATCGTCCGACACGGGGGCAATAGACCGAGGCGAAGTTACATCGATGAATGAAAGTAATCGATATTCTCAAGATTCGCTCATTGTAATTACATGCCCCTCTCCTCCCCGTCCTTTACCTGCTCGTTTGACAGAAAATATCTTGAATAAACGGGAAAGAAAAGGATCAAAAAAAAAACCGGTTTACGTACATTGCGAACTCAATTGCACACTTTGAAGAAATAACCCTTTCGGCCGCGTGAAACGAATTTCAACTTGTAAGCGTGTTGCCGAAAGTATTCTCTGCCAAGTAAATAAATAAATAAATAAACGGAATGTGGAACGCACAAACTCACATTCCCCGCCGCACTCATATCGCCCATTTTTCACAGCGTGGAAATCCACCGTACTCTTTGGTTGCTTTGATGCGTGTCTGGCTTGCTTTGAGAATGGCGGTATGACGTGTCGAACGGCACTTTCGTTCTTGACTCTGCGCAAAGTCGTTCAGGATGATTTGGTCTAAGCGCATTTAAAATTCCAGTACGAATTTTGAAGTGGGAGCGGTTGATGAAGGTCAGCTTGCGTCATAGATTCGACAGCGCCTCAAAACAAGATTGCGGGTGAAATTCTCCAAAATTCTCTCAGCGGCACGGCCTTGACGCACAAGGAACGAGGGGGCATACCACTTCGATGGTGCCCGCATGGATTCAGGGCTGTGATATCGCCGCTTGCGCATCGGCCAAAGCAGCAAAGATTGGAATGAAAAAAGCGAAGAATGACCAGGAATCAATTTCCTTCGCAAAACAGGGAACTCTCAACAACGCACAACCGCCGGAGCATCAACGCGGTCTACGCCTGCAGCTTAGCATATCCTGCGAATTGCGCCGTCATGAGGAAAGTAGCGTATGTGATAGTATGTTCTGTCGTATCACGAAGGCACCAGTCAACCAGCTATATCAGCAAAGGCTCGGCCAACTCGCAGGCGGTATGTTGAGGTATCGAAAAATCGACGACCATCCACTCAGTCAAGAGCCATCTTCAACCTCACCACATCTTTGGTGGGATTCTGCCGAGAAACCATTTCGCACACCTGCCGTGCCCTGCTGCTGCTGCTGCTGCTGCTGCTGCTTTGGCTGTCGGTGCTTCATGGATAAATCCCAGGTCTACATCGCGTATCTGTATTGCCGTGCTGTTCAAGCGCTTTCAACGAAACTGGATGAACCAAACAGTTTATTAAAAACTTTTGTGAATTCGAACAATGTCGAAGGAGAAAGAACATCATCGCCCTCCCAACAAAAAGAAGGAAATCGAGCGCGCCACTTAGGTAATGTTATTTATTTCGTTTCTTCTTTTTATTTTATTTTATTTTATTTGTATTCGCGTGAAACAATATTCATTGTTTTTCACATTCAGATTTTTTTCAACCATGGCCCACCAATTTTTCGCGGTTTGCCAAGCATAACATGACAATGTCCCAGGCGGGAGTCGCTGGCACTTTCAAAATTTGGCATTGCACTTTCTGGTGACTGCATGAGGTGTCCCATTTTCAAAGCCCGGATTACGGACAGATTTTGACCGACACGATTTCCTGACCTAACGTCGAAAACCCCGAGCCCCATCCGGCATGTGGAGAAATTAGACACCTAGGGAGAATCCCTTGCGCATCATCACGTGTGTCGTTCTGACTGTATCAATCATGTGAGTCAGTGGCTGTCAAGCAACTTTTTTTAAAACTGAAAGACCGTACTGACGCCCTTTTTCTCCATCGTTCGCCAACCGCGAAATCAGTGAATAAAAAGACTCCTGCTTAAGAAGACCGAAAACCCCATGCCACTCCGTCCCCCCCCCCCCCCCACCCCACTTCTCAGCATCTCACAAGGCGGACACATGCGAACGCAGTCTCTAAACGCGATTTGTGAGCTAACAGAGCGTATAAAATGCCGCGTCGCTCCGTGAGTGCTCGCCAAACAGAATATTATGTACCCGATCGAAGATGATGGATACACGAACTCGTTTCGATAACTGCCTTTGATCGTGATGGCGTCCCTTCGCTATTACAGTTACTGGATGTCCTTTTAATCACTTTGCTCATAACTCTCGGTAGTGAGAACAAGTCGTTAAAGCTCATTAGCTGAGGTGGGTCACTGTGGAAGGCGAGTCGATCAGTTGTGTGTCCACTGCAGTTCGATCAACTAATCCGCACTCTTTAGGAATAATCGGCAGATCCATGGCAAGATATTGAGATGGAAGAGAAGACCTCTTGTGCGCTGAATGGAAAATCTGTGGCGCGTAGTTTCGGACAAAGATAAACGCGTGACACCAAAAAGCAACGATTCTCCGATTGCGAAACTTAAGTTTGAGGTGTATGATGGTCGTCAGCTCTGAACGGCTTGCATGTCTCTCCTTTCCGAGCGAGTTGCGGCGCAAAAAGTATCCGGCATCAACCAAACAAACACAAGACCAGGTGTGCCATGGACATGGTTTAGCCATAAGAACGACGGTAAATACATGCATTTACTGGTCGCGTGCGTTGTGGTGTGGAGTTTGGTTTTTTTATCTTCATTTTTTAGTTCTCACACTTTCAGACACCCACACACACATGCAAATAATAATAAACAGTGCCGTTCCATGCAAAAATATATCACCGCTTCTTCCTCATGCTTATCCTGCCATTCTGCCGGGTTTCGCCCCTTGGCTGCGGCTGAATCATGTCAGGCCGACGGATGGGCGTGAACGTGACACATTGCCGCTCCCTCGCCGGCGCCTCATCAACATGCTCCAGCCCAGACGGAATCATAGTACTTCTTAATCCATGGATATGCCCAGCTCGTTTCATCCCCCTCAACATGCTCTCGTTCAGGAAATCACGGTCCTGGTCTAAATGAAGCGAGAGCGCCTCGTTCAAGCTTTCCACGACAAAGTCCACAGCGTCGCGTCCACGACAGGACCAATAGAGTTTTAACGATGCGCTCAAGATGTATTCAAGCAGAGACTGGACGGTGGTTCCGTTGTAGGCAAAGTACCCCGCACGTGATTTACTGCGTCCTCCGAACGGCGGCGGGGACGTGTGTTTGAATATGAGATCGACTGCGATGTATATCAGTCGGTCAGGTGAGACCTTGGCTGTCCGGAACAGGGATTGGACGGCGGTGTAAGAGTGTGCGATGATTTCGGTGGCGGAAAGATGGTGCGAGTCATTGGTAATGGAGACCACTAATCGGCGAGAAGAGCGGTTGTGCGCAAGGATGAGGCAGCTTGGCGGCGTTCTGTATAACTGAATTCTGTGCTCAAATGCTCGGCGGGGACCGTTCGTTGAATTCATTTTTTTTCCGCCCAACTTTTTTTGGTCTTTGGTGTTCAAGAGTATCTCCACAGCTTGGCGTTCTTGACCCGAAACACCATTCACGTGTGCGTTTGTGCGGTGCTCGCCGATGTCGCGCGTTTGCAGCGTTGCCAACGCATCTCAACAACCTCGTGAGAATTAAGGCATTGGCCCTTGGTGGTTCAGTTTAAACAAGCGGATCAAAAAGCGGATCGGCGATATGCAATTTCCAGCACACAGCAACAACAGATCATGAAGCCGTATTCATCCACGGCATTGGTGTTGCACGCATGAACAGCTTCAAAACCCCTTGCCTTCCGCCGTCCTAATTCAACCCGACACCAAACGCCAACCACACACAAACTCAAGACACAATTAGGCAAACAGTTTTTGGCTTTATTAAGGGGAAAAATATCCAGAGTAAGCGCGCAAGACACGAGTTCCTGCTGCCGAAACCAGGTTCTCGGGCGCTAAAAGCAAAACACGATCTTCCCTCTGAGGCACCCCAACAGATGCGCTGCCCCGTGCTCACGCCCGTGCATTCCTCGACGAGCTTCCCGCTGTGGTGCAAATTGACTGCTGGCCACGAATTAATTTTCCCAGCGCAACCACGCCGTGTGAAAATTCCATTCCACCTCCAAGTCAAACAGCGCCGCACTCAACGCTCATAAAGAGGTCTGGCATCGCGGACGGGGACTGTCGAAGACGACCCGTATGCGTCCATGGAGCGTCGCTTGTACACAACGGAACCATTTGGTGCTTGCTCTGCAACAGCACTAATGCCACGCTGAGATGGATTTGCCCGCAGCCATGCAGCCAAGCTGTAGTAGGTTTTTACCAGCCCTTTTCATCGTCGCTGGTCCGACTCAGGTGTGTTTTGATGGCTCAAGATGGCACAACCTTGTGTATTCGA
Source organism: Chytriomyces confervae (assembly GCA_006535975.1). Lineage (NCBI taxonomy): Eukaryota > Fungi > Chytridiomycota > Chytridiomycetes > Chytridiales > Chytriomycetaceae > Chytriomyces > Chytriomyces confervae. The sequence continues at coordinate 9,470 of QEAP01000342.1, read as the reverse complement.
GAGAGGGTGCAAGTGCTGAGCGCGCACGGCAATCGCGAACCTCTGGGTTCAGTTTTTTGCAGGGCAGGACAGATGTTGATGAGGAAAAGACACGCTGCCAAGATGGAGGCTGCCTTCGGTTTCACATTCACAGAATATTTACTGCTTTTAGTTTTAAACTTTATGTTGATGGTTTGTCAGAACTCGTCTGGGCGACGTCAGCTGAGTTCCCTCACGCGTGCTGCTTAGAAGAAGCCCAGATCCTCGGAAGAAACAACCGAGCAGATGTGTACGTGTGGTATGACTCTCAACAGAGCGTTCTGCTGCCCCGTTTGAAAACTGCGGCACCCAACCCCCGTTAAAAAGAAACGGACATAGTCATCAGCTCTCGGAACTGTGAGTTGCGACGACGCATCCCCACCGGTGTTCGTTCCCGCCTGCTTGGCTGGGAGACCAGGTTCACCTTTTTATGTCAAATGCGCAATAAATGGCGTTGCAAAAAAGCAACGAAGGAATTCTGGAAGAGCATTTGAGCGAAACAGCAACCGGACATCACCGCAACCCACGAACGCCTCCGGCCCGTTCGAAGTCTGCGTGTCTATTACAGCGTTAAAGCCGGTCCTCTATCCCTGCAAAGTGCCAACAAGGTACCACCGTTGTTAATGCTGTGGACTCCCTTCAGATAGTTTTGGCACGGTGTCTCTGGATCCCCACAAACCCACATTCCCCAGCCGCCAATCTTGACGTTTTCGAAAGAGTGGGAAGCTAATCCGCTTCTCTTTTCCCTGTTAAACAGCTGTAATCCGTCTGTGGTGTGACCACTTGCGAATCCCACATGGAACAAAGCACAACAAGCGGTCCCTCGCAGGCCATGTCCTCATCAACTTCTGACTCTTCATCCTCTGCATCGGCCATGTCAGCTGCTACTTCTGAACCGCCAGATGCGCCTAAGGCCGTCAACCCCACCCAGACCCCGACACCTGCGCTGTCAGCCACCAACTCAAATGCACCCATGGATGACGAAGAGGACGAAGAGAATCGAATCGCTGAGGTACTGTGTTTACTTTTTTATGTTCAACTCTGCCAAGGAGTGTTGCCCCTTATTGCCTTGTTGCATTGGACAAACCGTCAAACAAAAAAAAAAAAAAAAAAAAAATCAAAAAATCAAAAAAACAACAGTCGGATCCCACAGGTCGCTTTGCCCGATACAACGTTCTGCTTGGAAAAGGAGCTTACAAAGAAGTCTATAAAGCCTTTGACGAAGATGAAGGTGTCGAAGTAGCATGGAACCAACTCCGAGTCGATCACCTCGCAAAGCGCGAAGCCCAACGCATTCTCAGCGAAATTCAAATTCTAAAATCCCTGCGAAACGATCATATCATAACAATGTATCATGCGTGGGGCGCTAAAGGTCCCGATGGTCGCGAACGCGTGTTTTTCATTACGGAGCTTATGACGGGCGGAACGTTAAAAACTTACTTGAAAAAGAGTAAAGGGCCCGGAAGGTTGCCTGTTTTGAAGAAATGGGCGCGCCAGATCTTGAATGGATTGACCTACCTGCATTCACGGAATCCTCCGATTATTCATCGGTGCGCAAATGATTTTTCTTTTCAACGGGACCTCCGTTATCATTCTTTTCTGCTCGGAATAGCGTTGGCGAAAATCAGATGAGCTAAAACTGTTTCTGTTTTTGCAGGGATCTCAAGTGCGAAAATATTTTTATGAACGGATACAATGGCCAAGCTAAAATTGGAGACTTGGGCCTGGCTATTCCGAAAAGCAAAGATCACGCCTCATCTGTCTTGGGGTGAGTTTTTCATCTGTTTCGATCCTGAAAGAAACAAACCCCCCTTAAAAATGACGAATTTTTTTCTTTTTCAACTTGCTCAATCAGAACTCCTGAATTTATGGCTCCTGAGCTGTATGAGGGTGAGAGATGCATGTGCCCCGTATTCTTAAACTTTCTCTAAACCGTATTGCTGCCCCCATTTCTGCCTCAGAGAAATACGACGAAAAAGTCGATATTTACGCCTTTGGCATGGTGGTGCTCGAAATGGTCACCAAAGAATACCCATATTCCGAATGCACAAATCAATACCAAATCTTCAAAAAGGTGTCTGCCGGCGTGAAGCCTTTGGCACTATCCAAAATCGCGGACCCCGAAACTCTACAATTCATTGAACTCTGCATCCAATATAACCCTGCATATCGCCCGCCCGCCGCTGACCTCCTCACACATCCGTTCTTGAAACTTCCCGACGTTCCCGTCCAGGGTAGCACGAGTAGCTTACCGTTGCCAGGTGTCGGCGCAACCGGTTCGAACGTTTCGCTGGATGGAAGTGTTTCTGATGGGGGAGGTAGTGTGGGAGACTTTGCGCGAGGAATCGCAGCGCGAGGTGGAAGCGGATCGCATCTTTTTGTCAATTCAGGCGACGAAGGGCGGTATAATGCTTCACCGCATGCAACATTGAGTCTGGGCCGGTCGAATAATTCTGGTACACAGCTTCGGGAACCGGGAAACACTGATATGACCGCCGTGGGTCGCTCAATGTCCATCACATCCGTTCGCAGCAACGAATCGAATCCAACAAACATGAGCTTTACACAAGCAAAAGATGCTGAGCGAAATCAACCTGTTTCTTCAGCCGCTGTGCCTACTGCTGGGCTTGTTTCTCCTCCCTCGTCTTTGAATGGGAACGTGACAACAGGTCTTGTGTCGGTGAATTCAACGGCCTCACTGCAGTCGCTCAACACAAACGCATCTTCAAATGGTCCAACGTCGACAGTCGTGATTGAACTGTGTGATCGTCACTCGGAATCCACTGTTACGTTGAGGATGGTGTACACGAGCGGCGGAAACCAGACGCACGAGATCAAGTTTCCATTCAATTTGCCACTGGATACAGCTACAGATGTTGTTTCCGAAATGGTCAAAGAGAATTTGATTGAAGCGCGAGATGAGGTTCTTGCCCGGCGGAAACTGGAAGAGAAGGTGAAGGGAATTCTGTTGGGTCGAGTCGAAGAAAGCAGCCGCCGCGCATCCGAGGTTCCACACCAGCCTGTACAGCAAACACTCTCATACGCTCAAAATTTTCATAATGCTCTCGTGTCTGGTCTTAGCAGCGGTACCTCCTCACGTGAGACTGACATGGAAAGCTTGAAAGCAGATTTGTTTGAGGATGCAAAATTTGCAACTATGCCTCGAATTTCCTCAAACGATACTATGCGGCATTCTGTTGCAGACAAGCCGTACTCTACAATGCCAAGAGCGAACTCATCATTGCCGGATTTGTATCAGGTGCCAAGAACTTTATCAAATTCGTCCTTGTCGTCGGCGGCTTCTTCCGGGAATGGCGCCTCCAGTATTGATCCTACAAGCCGGTATCAGCCGCATATTACTCCATCTTCATCACCGCAACCGGCGAAGCGGAGTCTTCCCCTGTCTCAACTGCAGCAAGGATTATCAATAGATGGATCGTACCCGCATGCCCCACCTCTTGGCCTGGCATCTTTGCCATCACGAACGGGTACACCCGCCGTCCCCGAGAAAGCCGCTTCCATACTTTCTCAAATCTCGGACCAATCTCAAGGACAATATGAATTTGATGAATCACAACCGATCTTGCCTTCGTCATCCATTTCTGAGGGCTACAAGCGGGGTCAGAGCGGATCGTCTGCCACGTCATCATCCGACTATGGCTTATCTTCTGATGGGACTCATGTTCGAAGAGCGTCACAGTTTTCCCAGGCGTCAGAAGGGTCCAATCGGGGAAGTTCGGGCGTTGCCTCAGATACGCTGCATGCCGTGAATAACCGACCCTTAGTTCCTCCTGAGCGGTCGTCATCTGTAGGGGCGCACTTAACGATGGGCCATCCAGCCATGGTTGCGACGGCGACAACAAGCGCGCCTCTTCACGGCCCGATCAACAACCCATCCATCGGAACTGCAGTAATAAATGCAGCCATTGCAGCAAGCAACGCCAACTCAGCCAATGTACAGCAACGCCTACTAGAGCTACAAGAACGCAGCCTGAAAGACCTTGGCAGCGGTGTCAACAACACACGTACAAACTCTGTGCCGACCGGCAGTGCCGTACCGCATATTAATCACCACGCCGTGCACCACTTGCAGCACCAGTTTCATCCACATCACGTGTCATCGTATACAAATACGAGCAACAGCAGCGGCGGCGGCGGTGGCACGCGTCCAATCGCTTGGACCGCTGGACCTGCCGCCGGTCTGACAACAACACCGCCGAATGGATCCATCCACTCAATGAGTTCATTGAATGGAGCTATGAATCGACCCATCGGTGCGGGGAGCGGGTTGTCGGGAGGACTGCTTACTGTGGCTGGGTCGAAAGCGCCATCTGCAGCGGGGACGCCGCCTTTAGCTGCGTCACCAAACTTGGGTTCCACTGTAAACAAGGTTGGAGTTGTGGGTTCTGCTGCTGCTGCCAGGCCGATTATTCAGCAACCCATGCAGGGAGGAATGGGAGCAACTTCAGGACTCTACTCGAATTTGAATCCGGCAACAGGTCGGTCTGGGCCTCAATAGATTTTTTTACTTTTTTTTTTTT
>QEAP01000341.1:9783-19834 GCA_006535975.1 Chytriomyces confervae | reverse complement strand
ACAAACCTCAAACCCATCCGTCCAAATGCTCGCCGGAAACTCCACCCCAGGACCCCTCAAAATCAAATTGACACGTTTCAATTGTTCAAGCGGGACCGGTGTGATGATGTAAAACAATTTAGAGACTGGGTCGATTCCACGAACGATTCCAAGACCCACGCAGTTTTGCGATTGGGGTGGGATTTGAATGCCTGAAGGAATGATTTTCAAGTCTGTTGGTTCTGTTTCAGAATCTGATCTTGCTTTTGCGGTTTCATATGGGGTGGAATCTTCAACCAAGCCGACTAGTGTCCCATTCAATGCAACAAGCGATTGGCTGAAAGGGACCTGGAGAGACAATAAATACAAGCGACGTGGTTTCACCTCTTGTCGTACATACCTCGACACTCAGAAACCTCAGCTTGACGGCATTCCAGGGAACAGAGACAGGAGTACGTGATGCAATGGAAGAAGAAAATTTCCAAATCGGTGGGCATTTATAACCAGCATCAGTGATACAAATGCGCGCGGAAGAATCAACATTACTGCATTGCGCAAAGTACGAAATCATTGCCAGACTTCGAAGATCCTGCGCGTTGTACTTTGAGCTCCCCCTGTGCCCGATGCTCGTCAGTTTCATCAATCAAATACCAATCAAAGCAAGAGTTTAACCTTTGCAAAGACTCGTCGAAACCCTCCGCGTTCATGATTTGGACCTGCGATGCGGGCTGGTCCGGCGTGTGTAGAATCGCTGCCAAATCGTCGCGAATGTTTTTCGCAATCGCGGCGCTGGACATGGAATCGACACCCAATTGCAACACATGAGAAGGCCTGATCTGTTTCAGCGCATGCACCAGCAAATCGAATCCCATTCCTGATTAAAAACATTGCGCTTAATTTGATGATCGACCATCTGAGGAGAACTCTCACCCTTCACCCATCCGTCCGTATTAATCACCAATGGCACAACCCTCCCGACTTTTGCAAGATAAACGCGCCATAACTCTACAATGCAAGAAATGTACCAATCCGGGTCATTCTTTGGACTCGTTGCTCCAAGGTAACAACTTTGCAACGGCTGCTTTAAATGAGTAAACGCAGGTCCAAGAATCGGATCGCGCAGCACGTGCAATGATACTTGTCCAGAGACTGTGAATTCAGGTTGACCCAGATCGCAGTCGAGGAATGCGACTTGAGCGTATTTCGAAAGAAGTCTGTTGACAGTGTATTTTGAGAGGGTGCTTTTTCCGAGACCCTTGCTGCCGATGATGCATACGACTGGTGATTTTGGCGCTGTGGGTGCCATGATGTTCAGGCTCATGGTGGCTTTGCGGAAGTAAAGAAACGTACCTTCAAGAATTTGACTTGTAGCATCTGTCCAGCTGGGTGGGATGCTCAGAATGGAATGCGGGGGATTAGGCTCGGTCACCAAATTGAAGCCTTCAATGTTCACACGCGCATCGCGATTTAATTCAGAAAGAACCGTCTAATGAGTTCGGAAGGTTTAAAAAAGCAGTGACACGACTTCAACGCAGAATAGCACTTACCAGCTTGAAAAGATCCTTAAATAGGGGCGCGCGCTTTCCAATGGAAAAGATTCCCGAAGCTTCAATCGATTTCACAGCAAGAATTGTGTCAAACACGTCCCCGCATTTTGTTAGCTTGTTCATCAACGTCGCAATAACATCCGAGATCCGGAATCCTACGGCATGGTTATCATGGTTCGACGACGACGAAGCATTCAGAGCAGATGCAGAAGGAATAGGCACAGATTCAATGACAAGAAAGCTGGACGACTTTGGCGAGAAGCAAGGAAGAAAGGACGGCTGCAGTTTATCCTCCGATGCTACCAAAACAGCACCAGCAATAGAGACAGCTCCCTTCACAGCGCAAACAAGTGCAGCGCCTTGGAATGGTGCAAATTCGCCCATCTTCAACCCAATGAGAGATATCGCATGTTCCTCCGAGTTAACCACGGCCCCGTAAACAGGTTCGAACAGTCTCCGCAGTGGCTCTGCAGATTTCTTTGGTTTCGGCGAATGGGATGCAATAATTCTGTCAGCCTCTTCGAGGACTTGTTCCTCTTGACGGGCACGCTTTGCTGTATTTGCAGGTGACGATGCTTCTGCGGGATCCGACTTGGAGCGCTTGATTTTCCTGAGGGCTGAGAACTGGTTCCCTGTGACGGAGGGAGTGGTTGGGGCTGCCTTCTTCATGTTCAAATCTAAAATAAAAAAAAATAAAAAAGAAACAAAATAAACCCACTCCGAACATTTCCATGTCCGGAATCCTGTTTCTGCGCTCAGCGAAAGACGACGAAGAAACCGATGCATACATTCGCGCAGCACAAAAAGAAGGATTCGAAGCCGAGAACGTGGCCGTGCTGTCGAGCGTGTTTGTGAACGTCGACGCGCTGTCGCTGCTGCTCGAGCAATCGCAGCAAAAGGGCGTGGTCGCAACAAGTGCTCGCGCAGTGAACGCTCTGCGCCGAGTCTGGGACGGCGTGAGTGCGGGTGACAACTCACTCTGACTCGCTTACTTCTGACTCATTCTGACTCATCTATCAGACGCGAAGGCTTGTTGGAATAAGCAGCCCTTTTTCACTGTCGGACCCTCCGCAATTAGCATCATCGAGCAAATGGGCTTCACCCCAAGTGGATTTGAGTCGGGGAATGCTTCCAACCTTGCAACATTCATCATCGATAATCTGACTTCAAGTGGACCGCTCTTATTCCTGTCTGGGGATAAGTCTCTTAATATTCTGCAAGAGAGGCTGAAAGAGGCTGGAATGGCGCTGGATTCCATGATGGTCTACACGACGGGCCCGAACCCGCAGTTCAGATGTCAGTACGAAGCAGCAGCTGAGAGACTAGGGACACGGCTGAAATGGATCGTTTTCTTCAGCCCCTCTGGCGTGGACTTCTTTCTGGAAGCCGGTTTAAGTGTTGGGCAATGCTCTGTCGCGTCAATCGGGAAAACAACGTCTGCGTGTTTGATGGAGAGAGGGATTCCTGTGCACGTGGAGGCAGCAAGGCCGAATGCGCAATCTCTGTTGGAGGCAATCGTCAAAAGTGACGCATAGTAAAACTTATAAACTTTATATAAATCGATCAAAAATGGAGGATTGGGACCACCCTTCCCCACCAGCAGAGGCACGAACAAGCCGCACCCCTTTCGAAGAGGATTATCCAAACTAAACCCGCATGTTTCTCCCACAGCCCATCAACACCATCCCCAACGCTCGTCCACTGGTTCCACTCACCCCCAGCAACGCACTCGATATCAGCGTCTCGGACCCACAAAAACACGGAGAAGGAACTTCTGCATTTGTCAACTATCTCGTGACAACCAAGGTGCGAAACTGATTGAATCGATACGTCGCATCGTTCCGCATTGACTTTGCCAAAAACATAGACATCGCTCGAAGCGTTCTCGTCTCCCGTGGTTTCAGTTCGAAGACGGTTCCAGGACTTTGCATGGCTTCACAAAGCTCTCAGCGATGAGTACCCGTACGTGATTCTTGCGGCGTTGCCTGGGAAACATCGGCTTGGTACACAACATTATCCATGCACCCCTTTTTAAAAAACTGAACCCAGCCTATTCGCTGTTGTTGCAGAGTATATCACGGGAGACCGCTTCAGCCCTGAATTCATCGAAAAGAGAAAAGTGTCGCTCGACAACTACTTGAAACGCGTGTCGAGACATCCGCTAATTGCTAAGAGTCAGATTCTGAGAAGGTTCTTGGAGTCAAATGAGATTGTGAGTTAATCTTCTGAAATGCTTTTAATTCTCACCTTTATCACTATTGATTCCAGGTTCCTGAGTTTGTCGCAAAAGCCGCGCAAGCGCACGTCCTCGACAACATCAGCGATGTCCTCTTGAACGCCTTTTCGAAAATTAAGCATCCAGACCCGAAATACGTCGAGTTCAAAGAGCATGTGGACAAGTTCCAAGAGACGCTCATCTCACTCGAGCGACTGCATGCGAGGCTGATTCGATCAGAGACGGGTAACTCAAACGTTCATATCACGTGTTTTGTTCACTTATTCATATGAATCCAGAGTTGGAGCTTGATATGCTTGAATTTGGGGGGTGTATCACAACGCTGGGATTGATGGAAACGCAAATCACGAGCCCACTCACTGATTTTGGAACGATTTTGCGAAATCTATGCACGCTGATGCGAGAAAGAATCAACCACGAAGATTTGGTCTATCTGACGAATATCCAGGAATACATTGGGCATTGCATGTCTGCCAAGGTGGAATAGCTGTCTTTAAGAAGCCACCTCATCACATCACTGAACCTTTTAAATTGACGACAGGAAACTCTGAAAACGCGCGATCAAAAACAAACCGATTTCGAAGAACTGAGTGTATACCTGCAGAACCACATTACGGACCGTGACAAGGCGTTGAACCCGCAGCGTGGCGGGGGTGGGATTGCATCGTTCCTGTCCACAAAAATGCAAGAACTTCAAGGCGTTGACACTGAGCGCGCCCGGCAAACAAAAATCATAAAACTGTCTGGCAAAATTACTGAAGTTTGTGCAGCTTCATTCACATTTCTATTTCTATTTCCCTTATATTCTTTCTCATCTCTTGTACGTTGCAAACCAACAGCTGCAAGAAGCTGTTCAAGCGTCTGAAGAAATGTCGATCGCCTTCAACAAGGAACTTGAGCGCGAAATTGACTTCTACGAACGCATCAAGTTGGATGATCTGAAGACAGACTTGAAAGCCTACGTGGATAATCAAGTTTTGTTTTATGAAAAGGTGCGTTTGAATTGATGTGACTATTGGTAATCCCATTCTGATTGGCTACGCCCGTCTCTTTCCTTGTCTCAGAGTTTGGAGTACTGGGATCAGATTGTTCCCATCATTGAAAATATCCAGTTGGAAGATCAAATCGAATAAAAACTGGCGTTCAAATGGCTGCATGGATTGAAACGAACATCCAATACAAAAACTCATGCCCAAAAAAGCGTGCGAAAAAGGCATTATCCTTTACGATCGATGCCAGGCAAAGCATATGATTGCTGACCATCTTGGATGGTTTGACACTGTCAAGAAGGAAAGGTACGATTTGAGGTTATCATTCAAATGCGCGGTGGAGACTGCGATGGGAATCAGCTTGTGCGGATGAAGGCTTCGGAGGTGTTGAACGGGGGTGATGCGAAAACGGAGGAAGGATCAACGGGGGCTAAGCGGTTGACGGAGTGGCTGCCGAAACAGCCGGGCGAAGTTGTCGCGGAATCATCGAAAACAGGGGCTCGTCTAATTATATACTCCCTAACGTGAAGAAGTCCTGTATTTTTTGTTTATGTTGCTTGCTGATTCACGAACCCGAGATTTGCCATGACAATCAGAGAAATGTCAAGTCACAAACAATGGACAGTAGCGTGGTTCATTGTGCAGATAACGGTATTGCTGTTCACTCTGATGTTCACCGCGTTGTTCAGTCCAGCTTTGCCAATTTACACTGACTGTGGCGCAGCAAAAACTGAATGGGAATAAAAACCTGTAAAAAACAAAAATATCAGCAGGCCAAGTGGCTGAGTGCCTCGGCACGCGACAATATCTTGCCCTTTTGAGTACCTGGTTCAATACCACCATATGGTGAACCGCGCAAAGGTGCTCTTCACGCAGTCACGATTCCGATACCTGCGCTTTTGATCAATTGAACAATTCTTCCCTCAATGTTATTTTTTCATCTGTCTTCCAGCAACCAACTTATGCCAAAGCAGATGAACATGAAATTACATTATCGTTGCTGTAGAGTATATGCACAAATGGATGGCAAGGTCGATGGATGATCCTCTTTTATAAAAAGCAGGAACATACTCTGTCAAGAACAAAATGAAACCTCCAAAATAGTCCAAACATACACACCCTAAGTTCCATACCGCTTCCTGTAAAATCCAGGGGGTAGTGCATCAATCACACTCAAAATTGGTCGCTCCACAACCACAGCTTCTGCCCCGCCATGCAGGAACCCAAAAAACATGGTAGGCCCATACGTAAACTGCATGGATACCGCGTTACCAGCTGTACTCGTTCTAGTCGCTGCATGTGACACGATGGACGCATAGGTTGGCTTGGTGTCGATATCCATGGGTGTGACGGTTGAAGGGATTTCATCTTCGCTGTCAGAGATTGTGATTGCACCATTGTCGTTCACGTTGATCGAATGGCCGATGGCAGCTGATCCGTTGGTTGGTAATAATTTTGTAGAGTCAAGGGGTGATTTGCTTGGTGTGCTGCCATTTCTTGTTCTGGACTTTTTTCGTTTCCGCGTGGATGACATGTCATTTGCAAGCAAGGGCTGTAATTAAACACATGTATGAGCAAGTTAACAACAACAACATCGAGTGCACAATGAAAGAGATCGAATTTACCTTGTGCGTGTCAAGTGTACACATGTAATCTGAAGACCACAAAACAATCTTGCCAGGCGCAGCCTCGCTCGACTCAACGCCCATCACGTGCTCCGGTCGAGACAACAGTCGTTCTGGGATCAAATGACTGTTTTGTCGGGACCACTCCGTCAACCGACGCTGCTCGGCATCATACATAAAGACTTCGTTCGTGTTGAGAGTGATAACGAGTGCGGAGGATTGGTTGACGAAAGAAAACGTAGTGTGCTGAGATTTGAAGTGAGGGACCGTTACATGATGCTGGAATCAGGAAGGGTTGGTTTGTTTAATACTATGGCTCAGGGGATCTTCTGTCAGAACATGTGAAATCACCTTCATACTGTCTAGATTGAATATATGAATCCGGTTTGCTAGATCGCCCGTTGCGAGCCATTGGGAATCCTCACTGACGGCCAAAGAGCTCACAAGTTCTCTGCCCGTGAATCCAACATTCGATGAAGCATTCTTTCGGTTACCAGACCCTACAGTCCCGCGATGCTGAGTCAATTGCGCAAGAATCGGGAATCCAGCATCGGAAATGGCAACAATTCGCACGATCGAATCGGTTCCAGCAAGGACTAAACGCTTCGAGTCCGGCGTGAATTCGATGCTGGTGGAGCCCGGGATTTCGGACGGGGAGGGAAACTCTTTAAGCCGCGTGACCCGGGTATGTACACGGGCGTTGCGCGGGGAAACTTGAATTTCAAACAGGCGCGTCGAAAAGAGATCTGACACTGCAATGAATTTACCATCATTGGAGATGGCGGACGCTGTGAGGTTTGTCAGATTCTGCGAAAACAAGGAAAACCCCGTTAATGCTATGAACACCGAAGTAACAATCATCTGTTCGTGCAAACCTTGATTTTAACTTCAGCAATCAATCGCTCTTTTTTAAGAATATCAAGCTTATCTCCAGCACGTCCAGGTCCGCCGGAGGTGGATGCATCAGACACAAACTGTCCCAATTCCCAAATTTTTACATGGTCATCGAATCGCGCAAGCAGAAGTCGCGCATCTTTGGCCAAGGAAATCAAGGGATTTTGTGGGAACATTGCTTTGCGTTCCTGTTTACATTCTGGAAACTTGCTGATCGTTTTCGACACGATGAATGTGGCGTCCACACCTCCAGAAACAAGCGCATCAAATGGCTTCGATTCGCACAGGGCAAGGGCGCGAACATCATGTGAATGAAAACGGCGATCCCCGGTAAGGACCCAGTTCTTTGCATACAGCTTCGATGACTTTTTCTTCATGTAGTTTTGCTGGACTTCAAGTGCATTGTCGACAAGGGAGAACTGAATGACCCTTCGATCGACTCCGCTCGAAAAAACAACGCTCGGGTCTTTTCCCACAGCAAGACACAGAACATCAGCCAGATGTGCCTTCAATGCGCGCATGAGGGTGAAGGAGGACATGTCCCAGAAGGAAACCGTACCCAACGAGTCACCTGCCACCAACGTCCCATCACTCAGGTACGCAAGAGTCCAAACCAAGGTATCTTCACCTGAACGGGTGTCAACAGTCAACCGAGCAAGCAGTCTGAAGGTGGTTGTGGAGTAGATGCGGATGCACGAATCGGACGAGCCTGCAGCGACCATGTTCTTTGTAGGATGGAATGCCACCGAAAGCACCCGTGAATCCATTCTGTCGCAAACTCCCTTCAGTACCACTCCCTGTGTATCGACTGAGAAGAGTCTCACGCGCCCATCTTCGCATGCAAGGGCCATGATATGTTCCGTGGATTCGACGGATTCATTGCCTTCATCTTCTTCGACACGCTTGAAGCTCTTCACGGCCATGCTCCACACTGCTCCGCCCCCGCTCTCGACCCGGGAAACGGGAGCGAGCGAGATGGTGTCCCATTCAGTGACAAAGCCATCCAGACCGGCGGAAAAGAGTCTCACTTTCTCGGCCATAGACTCTCCTGCACCAGAGACCCAGCTCACGCTCTCGATCGATCCTCCTCCGCCAATGCCGGGAACTCGGCGCTCAAGCGTCCACGTTGCTGCATCCCAGACTTCGATATCGCCGTTCGCACGTGCACAGGCCACTTTTCCGTGCTCTCCGTATGCGAGTGCGTTGATGCCACTCGGCATGTGGGCAACGAAGCGGCACCGATGCACGGGCACCATCTGGTTCACCATTTTCAAATTTTAATGATTCGCGAAAAAAAGAAAGAAAGAAATGTGTTTATCGAGAACACCAAACCAGCGTAAATCCTTATTGTCAGCTTCTCAGTATATTCACAATGCTTTGCCTCCATTGTCCTCACAAAAACTCCTGATACCCACAAAGAAAAAATCGCGCGATGCTGGCACTGCTCACTGCAGTTCTATCCCTGCCTCTTCTAACGGCCGTGGATGGGTAATGGCTCCTCCTTGCTTGATGAATCGCCGAATCTCACTCCCAAAAATCTTGCAACAGTCGTCCAATCAATAACTTGGAGGTAAAATCTATCAGCCAACAACCTGTCTCCCATTTTATGCATAACGCATCCCTTCGCCAACGCCCATATCTTTTCTGTTTTAGGGTCTCGCATGCTCGAACCCATGGTCCGAACGCGAAACATACTCGGACCTATTTTCAACAGTCAGCTTTGAAGGTCGAAACTGGCAAAACACGCAAATCGTGACGCCGAATCATGCAGCGCCTTCGAAACAGAACTTGTGCTGGGTAGAAGTTGGATTTTGCGTTGAAAGAGATCCGTCAACTGCTACCGCCTCACAAGTACAATTGGTCCGACGCCAGACTGCCTCTGCAACGCCGATCGCCTGTTACACTGAATGGACACAGAAGTCGTACACCATGTATTCCACCGTGAGTTATTACGGGGTCAACTATCAGGCTATCATGTCTGTATCGGCAACGGAAGCCGATCCGAGAAACAGAAGCAGTTCAAAGTGGACATATACCACACCGAAAACAACGGACGCCAAGCTGGGGCCGTGTGGAACTTACCAGAATATTATCTTGACGTATCCAAGCCAGTTTTGGTCCATCCAATCATACAACAAACTCAACGACATTGGAACTTCGATCGTGCTGTACAACGTGACAACAGGCAACGAAGCCATGTGGGGTTTAACAATGAACAACCGAGTTGTGCATAGAGGCTCGCTTTATTGCTTGGGCTCGAATGGCTACCTTCAAACTATTACGCTGAAAGACTGCAGGAGCGCTGAGACTTGGCGTTTTAACTCGGACGGCACTGTTCAGCTTCCGGGCACCAACTACTGCCTGGAAAACAGAAATGGGAAGGTGGCGACAGATGGACCAGACGCAGACAGAGGGTACAACAACCCTATCATTCTCAACACTTGTACAGGCAGTGCCTCCCAACTGTTCAAATACCCTTTGGACGCAACCATGGTTCAATACCAAAATGCGGTATCAACATCTCCAACTGCAGCGGCTGCAACATCTGCAGCAGGTGAGCGCTTTGTCGTTCATTCAAATGAAAATCATGTTGCTTATGAAACAAAACAACAGCTGCAACGAAAACAGCAGTAGTCGCGGCAGCAACTACCACAACAACCACCGCAACATCAACCACAACATCAACCAGTACTACTACCTCATCTACCACATCCACTAATAGTACTACTTCAACCACAACCACAAGCAGTTCAACTTCTAGCACAACTTCCACCAGTACAA
>QEAP01000340.1:0-24196 GCA_006535975.1 Chytriomyces confervae | reverse complement strand
TTTTTTTTAACTCTTGTTTGGTTCGAGGGAGGCTCTTGTGAAATGAAAATGTTTATTCTTATCCCGGTGTGTCACTCATTCTCGCCCACTTGTTTGCATGTATTTTAAGGAAGTAGACACTGCCGCCATGACCCCCGTCTTAGTCGGGAAATGCAAACAAAGGTACAAGTTGGTCTGCAGATAGAAGGTAGCTAGTACCGTAAAGGGATCGTGGGCATGCGTAGAGTGAGGAGTTTACTGCGGAGGTTGCAGACGGCGCTCATTACGTGGGCGGCTGCGTTGATTCCGACCTGTTTATAGGCGTACACAAATGGAGAGTTTGCCGAGATCTTTCTGTTGAATCCGGCGACAGACTAACTCCGACAAGGAAAAATTGAACCAATGTAGAAAATGTGAACGCGCCAGAACGTGCCATTGATGGCTCGGGGAACGCTGAGACGCGGATTGGCGGCTTCGCTTAAGGTGATGCCAATGAGCTCACTGCCCGCGTGCGAATAAAATGCGGTTGTCTGCGGGTAAACTGTTTGTTAACATCCTGGGGATCGGTTGGTCTGTTTGTTGTTGGTTCAATGGCTGCCAAGCGTGATCAATTTTTTGAAAGTTGTACATTGGACTTTGGAATCGGCGACCGATGAATCCGCACTTGCGACTTGCGCTTGTCAGCTCAGCAGCTAACTATCCATGGGAACGGTGAGATGCTTGACGGAGCAACGCGGTCCTTCTGGCGGGACTCCAAAGAAGAGCAGTCAGAACAGGTGCACGTATGCGCAAACGCTTTCCTTGCACCAAGTCTCAGTCTCACCGCAACAGCCCACTTGAAGAAAAGACACGGAGAGAGAGAGAGAGAGAGAGAGAGAGAGAGAGAGAGAGAGAGAGAGAGAGAGACGGATCGAAACAGACAGACACGTGTTTATTTGCCTGTCCGCAGTTTTTGCAATTTCGCTAAGGACAAAGTTGCTGTCAACCAAAAACGTGTCCCCCATTTGCAAATGGTTCTCCTGCCACAAGCACCGCATTTGGAGCCGGGCAAAGTGACAAGCGCGAGAAACGATGGACAGTCAGGGGCAGACGCAGTTCCGGACATGCACCCACTCATGCCAACAGTCACCGGCTTGAACCAGGAGGTGCGCTGAGCCCCACTTCATCCCGACGTTCCCTGTCCCACTCATCCTACATTTGATGTAACCAGAAGATTCCATGCCTGCCCAAACGCACATCGCCCCTCAGACTGAGATCCAACTCAGAACCAGCCCACACATCCACATCCATCACAGCTGTCCACGTCTTCTCACTTCTCCTTGTTTGCTTCTCAGCAATTGCAGTTTCGTGGACGCTGTTTGAACGCCCGCGCAGCTACCACTCGCATTCAGTTTCTCTAAAGCCTCTCAGCTTCTCATCAGTGGACATTATCAGCAGTGGTTCCTCTGGCAATGTGAAGATCACAGTTCTGCAATCTTCGCAACCGAAATTGTGGTGGGACAATTCATGCCAGTCATGCACAAGCGCCGATGCTGTCAGCATTGGTTATGGCGTCAGTAACGACAGCTTGACAGTCACAATAACATTTCCATCTTTGGCCTCATGGGCGAACACTCACACCACAAACGTTTTCTTGTCCCTTCCTGATACCCTTCAATCATTTTCAGCTACTGCAGAGAGTGCATCTCTCATATGGCGGGGACCCAAAGTGGTGGACGACTTTACCTTCAGTTGCGGCACTGGTGCCTTCAATGTCGTATCGCCGCTCCAGAGCAAGTCAGCAACCATTGCTATTGGTTCTCACTCAAACCGCAGACGTTTGCTTGAGCTTCACAGATTCACCCGACTCACAAAAGCTCAAAGCGGAGTTCTTGTTGATGCAAAATATTCTGTCCACCTTTTCGGTGTTTCTTTCTTCTCCTATGACTTGTCAGGACTTTTTGGTCGAATGCATGAGCCTCATCGCTTACCGCCATCACAAGTCGCGGTTCAGCAAAATTCTTCAAAGACATTTTCGATAAGCGATCCCGACTCTGCAATGCTTGCCTTGAATACCGGATTCCCATTCTCTGTCAATTCAGTCGGCTCAATGTCAGATGATGATTGGTACTCTGATCGAAATTACGGCATCGTTATCGACGCAGGCTCATCGGGATCCCGCCTTCTCATATATTCGTGGAAATCATTCAACGCCCCATCTCATAACTCATCTGCTCTGCCCGTCATTGAAAAAGCGTTTCCGAACGATTCGAAGCCGTGGTCTACATCTGTCGAACCGGGAATCAGCTCGTTGGCCACATTATCTCCCTCCAATCTTCCAACTTTTGAGAGTACGCGAAAATACCTGAGACCGCTGTTGCGTTTTGCGGAGAAAACCATCCCGAAGCATTTGCATCGAAAAACGCCCATTTACCTGTTTGCCACGGCTGGGATGCGGCTTGTCCCGCAGGAAGCGCAAGACTTGATCCTGCATTATGCATGCAGAGTCGTTCAAGAGCGGTATCAGTTTGACGTGACTGGAGGTTGCTCTCGACAATTTCGAATAATATCGGGGGAAGCGGAAGGTGATTTAGCATCTGCTTGTTATGTATCTCCCCCAAGATTATTTTTTTTAACAAACTCTCACCGATCCAGGCATATTCGGTTGGGTCACCGTCAATTACTTGCACGGCGGCTTTCAAGACCCTTCAAAGCAGAATCCGCTGCCGCGCGAAGGCAGTCCGCCCACTTACGGGTTTCTAGACATGGGTGGAGCTTCTATGGTAACCTTATTGCATTTTCGCGTTTATTTGGTCTCTAATCAGCAAATACCGTCAACCAGCAAATCGCTTTTGAACCAATGGAATCTATGAAGAAATCGCATGCCGACGATTTAACACGTTTTAACCTGCGTACAGCTGGTGGTCATGAGATGAAATTTGAAGTCTTTGTGTCGACCTTTCTCGGATTCGGAGTTAACGAAGCCCGACGGCGATACGTTGAAGGGATTGCAACCGAATCTGGGTTTCCTCTCAAAACAGCAGCTTCTCCAATCAAGAAACCGAAAAACTTGTTTTACGAAATGCAAGATGTGACGCCGATTTCACCGACACTGAGCGATCCCTGTTTACCTCTTAATCTGCAATTGGAACCCGATCGATACATTCAAAGGATTCGTAACCCGAGACCCACTTTGGTTGGAACGGGTAACCTGCCGGAATGCCTTCAGAAATTGAATCCGTATCTCAGGAAATCGGAGCCATGCAAAAATGAGCCGTGCCTTTTCAACGGGGTTCATGCTCCGATCGATGATATCGCGAAACATCGGTTCATTGGTGTCAGTGAGTACTACTACACTCCGACGGCCGTGCAAGGAGCTGGATCATATCATTTTGATCAGTTTCTTAAAAACGCCGAGATTCAATGCAGAAGCACGTGGCGAGAACTGTCGGATATGTATCTGGAATTAAATCCAGGCACCTCGAAGCTGAGCATTCTCGAAGAGCAAAGACTCAAGCTGCGTTGCTTCAAAAGCGCGTGGGTACTGGAAGTGCTTCATGATGGTTTCGGAATTCCAAAGGACCAATTGGTGGAAAGCGATACCGTCTCTGGCGAAAACCGCGAAGCTACTTCATTCCAGCCTGCGATGGAGCTGAATGGGTTTCCAATCAGTTGGACATTGGGAGCGATGCTGTTTCATGTTTCATCAATCATACCTCCAAACCAGCCAAATTAGAAGTGTTTTTGGTGTTGGGATTTGAAAATCTTTCTTAATAGAGCCTCATTGTAAATCTTCATTATTCCACTTATTTCCAACATGGACGATCGGGAGAACATTGCCATCCTTGAAAGAACAACAAGCCTTCTTCGAGACTATGAAATCGCATCTGGGGCAGTCATTGGAGCTTCCATATTGGGCCTGGCAGCGTTCATCGTCTACGAACAACGGAGCAAGAAAAGATCGCGGAAAACTCGGACCACCATTAATCCTTTCAACTTGTCACTTCTGTGTATGGGACTTTCTCTCACTGGGCTTCAAATCGCCACCGCATGTTATTATGAGATTATCAACCATCCGCCGAGACAGATCAGGACTTTTCTACCTGTGTACGCGTTGCAAGAAACTTTCACTTACATAAGCCAGTACTGTTACATGCTCTATTCTTGGAATCGCGGAGCGGCCGTTGTCAGAAATGTTTTCCCTCAAACGGCAATATATTTCGAGCGCCTGATCCTTGTGGCGCCTTTCATAATCAGCATCAGCATCGGAGTGGATGTCTACCAATCTTACCTGATAAATACCCAGCAGGCCATCGGCGAGGTTTTCGATATCGTGTGGTACATAGTGGCGTTTCTTCCTGGAATCATGATTATCCTAGTACGATCATGATTTATTTGAACAACCAACAAAGACTAGTGAATGTACTTAGATATTTTCTACTCATTTCTAGTATGATGTGACGATCCTTGTAACGTTCCTGAAATTTGCAATGTCGACAAAATACCAAGGCGGTTTGGACGTCCGCTTCGTGATTGTTTCGCAGTACGGAATCGCAGCGACACTGTGCACTATGGCTACTTTCACCGTGTATGCGCTGCTCTCGACGGTTATTCAAGAGCGTATTTTATCGCGAGTGTTGTTTGCCGTCATCACAACTCTGCTGAATATGTGCTACTTGACCTTATTTGCAATGAAGGTTGCGCTGTATTTTGAAGGGGAGAGGAAGAAAAAGAGTACTCAGGACATGCTGGACCGTGTTCTTGGCCCGGAGAGTTCGCCAAAACGCAGCGACATTAGCGCACTCAAGACTTCGTCGGGTCGCTGTCAGGAGACTGTGCATCATGTTCCTTCCACGTTTTCGAAGCCGTAGTAAAAATAAAAAGTAGTTTTGCGGTATTTTCTGTGGGCACCCCTGAAGATGATCCTGAAGATGATTTAAAAGCAACGTATCACGCTTTTTATTCAACTCCGCACAGGCCGTTGACCATCAGCTTACTCCATTAAGCTCCAAGATGCTGTAAACGCTCGCTTTTGTTGCCGTTGTTACGAAATCTGGAAATACGGCAACGTAAATAAATCAGAGTAACTACGAATACTAAGTATGGCAAAAGCAGATACGCACCGGCTGTCACAGTTCGTTCGTATTGTTTGTTATCAGTGCAATCGACGCCTGCTACGTCCTGTACTCTCAGACTGGACATCATTTGTTGCATTGTGTCCGGTTTTGGCGTGCACTATGTTTATTGTAACATAGCGTATTTAAAATTTTTGTTAGGCATCGGCCCAATGGTCTAGTAGTATGATTCTTCTTTAGGGTAGAAGAGGTCCCGGGTTCAATTCCCGGTTGGGCCCGCTTTTGTCTGGCTGTATCGTTTTCATGTTTCCAAGTTGGAACTCGAAAGGCTCATTGCTGAACCTTTGGACAGACAGGGCAGCTGATGTTTTCACGTGACCCTGATCAACCCTTTGGGCTCGACTCGTGTGTCAGGCTAAGCGCCTCGACGGGCAGGAGTTCATTTGTCCAGCACCCGTTGGAGTGACTGTGACTGATCTTTCGGAGTCTCTGTTCAGGTCTCTCACTTCAATTCTTTCACAGCGAAACAACCAAATCAATCTTGTGTTCTTCATTCAAGGGTAAATAGTAATACAGAGGAGACAGGACGCAGACAAGCAGATGCCAGTGAGAGACAATACGGAATCCAGCGAAGATCAAAGCACCAATCTTGACTAGGATTTGTATTGACCTCATAGGCAGCGAGGACGGAAGCGATCGGTGGGATGGAGAGATGGAGGGAGGGAGAGGGTGAAGGTGATCGTTGAGGAGCAGCACATGTATCCTAGATTGGGAAGCAGAGAGCGAGCCCAGACTAGGATTTGTATTGACCTCATAGATCAGGGCAGGAGTCAGAGAGTGCAGGAAGGAGCAGAAGCAGAAGAAGAGGAGAGGGGGAGGGGGGTACAATAGAGAGCCAGCACACTTTTGCGTCGTTGTCCGTGGGGGATGTGAGGCATAAAATGGTGGCTTCTATGATACGCACTTGCTGCGAAGAGAGAATGTTTTTTGTTTCTTCCAATTTGCCCCAATTTATACGCTTTCAACGTCAATAAAAAATTCCATCGGAGGATTATGAAACGTCATTCCAGACAGAGCAACTACCAAAACATGTACCATTCACAGTCTTGACTTTGGCAAGTCTCCTTCAACAACCACAACAACAGATACCCAGAATCAGCTTTGAGAGACTTGTTTGAGCAAATCAGAATTCCTGGGAGGCACCGCCCTTGGCACCGCCCGGTCCATCCAGCTCAGACTTCTTGGGCAGCAGCGATGGCTGAATGTTTGGCAACACTCCTCCCTGTGCGATCGTCACAGTGCCAAGCAGCTTGTTGAGCTCCTCGTCGTTACGAATGGCGAGCTGCAAGTGACGCGGGATAATACGGCTATACAACACCAGATGGGCGCAAACACATTTTAGTATAATACATCATGAGTTTCAACGAGAGCAGTGAATGCAGAATGAAGGGAATGGAGAATACAAGAGTCTCTCACGTTTTCTTGTTGTCTCTGGCGGCATTTCCAGCGAGTTCGAGAATTTCTGCGCCCAAGTACTCGAGGACCGCGGCCAAGTCTGTTTTTTTGGCAAATGATGAAAAAAGACACGATCAAGGGGGAGAAAAGAAGAGCTTCTGGTCAGACGCGCGGGGCGAGTTGGACTCAAAAGACAAAACACAGCAACTCACAGACTGGGGCACCTGCTCCAACACGCTGCGCATAGTTTCCTTTTCGTAGCAAACGATGGATTCTTCCGACGGGGAACTGGAGACCAGCACGCGAGGAGCGCGACTTGGCACCAGTCTTGGCTTTGCCCGAGGACTTTCCTTTTCCGCCTGGATGGAGTAGGGGCATTGCGTGCTGGGTTAGCTGGATTGCTGCAGGAGCTGGTACATGTGTTGTTCGTGACCTGCCATTGTTTTGATGATAATTTATGCGCATTTGGCCAAGCACGTTAACAAAAGGATTTTATTCTCACAAACCATGAACCGCTTCATTCACAATGTGAGCGATGAGTGCACTGCTACGCCAACTGCAGGGATCATTTATTATACACAAAAGCACAAGCAAGGCGTCACTCTTTTGACGCCACGATTGCCACCATGTATCCCAATGCGCTTGCTGCAGTTTCAATGTTCGCCACAACTGCAGCAACCTGTTCAGCACCAGTCTCACGACCCTCCGCAAATCTTTTCACAAAATCACTCGCGACAGCATCTTTTTCAACGTTCCCCGCGTTGAGCATCTTCAAAAGGTCACCAGCATTCGACACAATTTCCAAACACGTTCTGACATTTTGGATCGCGCTGTCTAAAGAATTGGATGCTTTTGCGAGTGGAGAGATTTGTTCAATCATGGCCGTAATTTCGCTAGTTTTAAAATCCATTGTCCCAAGGGCCTGGACAATTTGTGGGATGGCTTCGGACACTGAATTGGACTTGGATTGAAGCATTGTGACTGCTGCGCCAACGGCCGCATCGCCTTCGGCTCCGATGCTTGTGTAAGATCCAGACACGGATATGGAGGAGTTTTTTTGGGGGGCGGCCGGAGTTTGGTCTGCCGTTGAAGAGGTGCCAGCCACGGGGTCGATGATTGTTTTGTTCTCAGAAGCGCTGGTGACTGGAGATTGCGTGCTTAGTGTCGCGTTTTCGTTGGAAGCTCCATCAAGTGGGGGCAGAATGTCGGTGCTGCTGCCAAGGGGTGTGTTTGAACTTGAAAGTGGCACGTCTCCTCGCGGCGCATCACCAAAAATCGCGTCATTGTCAATAATCGTTGCATTGTCAGGTGCTACTGGGACACCTTCCAGGGTTGGCGAGACTTTGACTGTTCCTTCAGAGCCTGTTTTCGCAATTTGTTCAGTTTCATTACTGGAGGCTGCAGAGGTTTGCTCGGAATTTGACTTGATTTCTCCATTCTTGGCGCTTGTTTCTGAAGTTTGTTGTTCATAGGTCGTGGGTGGTGCGTTGACGTCGACATCTGCCGGTGACATGACAGTCGGAAAGAAAACATTCTTTCCGGACTCACTGGACTGAGTAGCAGCTTCCAAAGGCATTTCTTGAGCAACTTTCATACTGCCAGCTTCTGTTGGAACTTTGGCTGCGACCGTGGCTTCAAGTCCAGTGGTGGTGGTGGGTGACATGGGATTGGCCGGAGGTACCGATGCATCAGATATCAATTGAGTTGCAATAGGATCTTGAGTTGGTTCCGACTTGTTTTGAGATGGTAACGGTTCCTGGGATGCTGTGATGCCGCCGTATCCAAATGGCAATGGGTTGACGGGCAAGGGCGCGGCGCGAGCGGAAGAAAGCACGGCCATGAGACATAAGAGCGAAGGAAAATGCATGGGTGGGATGCTAGTGGATGTTGAATGCTGGATGGGATGTTTTCTGACAACTTTTTGTTGGGTGAATATTTGTTTTGTTTTTCAGTTATTTTTGAAGGGCGAAAATAATTAAATTTTTTGTTGTTTTGGTAATATTTTGACAAATGTGAAATTGTCATTTGTTCATTCTTTGGATCTGATTGGCTGAGCAAGTTGCACAACTCTCAAGTAAAAAAACTAACATTTATGATATATTTACCGTCATATTTATTCGTAATGGACACGTTAAAACAGCGAAAAGAGAAGCCCATCACGCGTGCGCAGTTGTTGTCGTGCTTGTTGCTGAAGGCTTTGACGCGCTTTTCCCAATTTCCTTTGCCTTGTCAATCGCCTCAATAATCACCGGCAAAATCAATTTCCCTGCACCCGCCAACCCTTTAGCAAGCGATGCAATTCCCAGTGGATTTCCTGCTGCAAGGCTCGTTGCTCCCGTCACCATTTGTTCCAAATCCGTAATCAGTTCGGGTCCATTTTGAATCAGCTTGAGTCCAATCTGGTTCATCATTTCCTCGACGGCTTTGATGGCTTGGTCTGGAGACAGGTTGTTGGCTTTGAAGTTGTTGGTGGTGGTAGCAACTTGGGGTTCAGAGAGTTCTCGTACGGGCGAGGACAGTGCCACCAAAGGGACGAGGATGACTGCGAGGATTTTGCTAAAGTGCATGTTTTTGTTTTGTTACTTGCTTGTGGGAGTGTATGTTTTGAGAGTGTTCGGGTTTGGCGTTGGTCTTTTTATGGTTCAAAGAAATCCACACCGAAATAAAATTTGTTTTTTTTGGGGCCCGTGTCTCACCCAAACAAGGAAAGACACACGCACAACACGCGCATGTCTCCCTCCAAAGCAAACATAAAAAACGATCAAGAAATCCAAACGAACGTGTTCACAGTCAAAAAACAACAACAATCACAAAATGCGCTTCAGCTCCTTCCTCGCATCAATCATTCTCCCAATCAGCTGCCTTGCTGCTCAAGCGCAACCAACTCCCCAAATCAACAACTTGACGCCAAACCAAGCCATCACAGCCGTCGAAGATATCGTCAACCAGATCAGCGCAAGCATCATCCAACGTGGGCCCGAGCTTCTTGCAAACTTGGAGTTGATGGTGAAGGGCGCGTCCGACCTCGCGGCTGGAAATCCGTTTGGCATCACTTCACTGGCTAAAGGGTTGGCAAATGCGGGAAAGATGGTACTCCCGGTTATAACGGATGCTATTGAGAAGGCAAAGAAGATTGGTAGCGTGTCTACTCGCGATTCTGAGCAGGAAATCTCACAAATCAAAAGACGCTGAATGCGCTTCTCTTTCAATCCTGCAATAAAAAGAAATAAAAAGAACGACAGTACATGATCAAAAACGGGAAGAAAACGTGCCTGTCGCTTGTGCGGTGGAACCCAACAAAACAAAGGCAGTACCACAAACGGGCCGTAGAAATGTCCATCACTTGTCCACAGACGACGTGGCTCAAACAGCGCAGCTCCAACACGCCCCGCGTCTTCCATGTCCGTATTTTGATCATTTTTGCCACACGTTCCGATTTGGTCCCGATTTCTTCCGCTCAAACTTGAACAGAAAAATCCAAAACTCTCAAAACACGAATGCTCTCATCAGCGTCTCGAAATGCAGTCTTCAGATTCAGATCTTCCGTCTCGCTGGTGGTAAGTGCTTGTCTGCAGCGGTTTTGTTTTTGAAAACGAGATGCGCTCAGTTGGGCCCCCTGTCAAAACCTCACCTTCCCGCTTCACACAGAAACGGACTCTCGCATCTTCCTCTTCAGGATCTCCTCCTCCTGCTGAAGGCTTCATGCAAGGCGTCGCCACCTCCAAGTTCATCAAGGCAACGAAGGAGCAGGCGCTCGCACACCCCGAACTTGCTGCCGTAAAGAACTGTACGCTCATTTTCACAAACAAGAAAACGGTCCAATGTACTGACTCCCACGATATTCTGATGCACACACACACCACACATAGCTGAAACCCAAAAGATGAACTACTTCACTGCTGTGAATGATGCACTCGCAACAGCCCTCGCAACGGACGATAAAGCAGTGATTTTCGGAGAAGATGTGGGCTTCGGAGGTGTATTCAGATGCACGATTGGACTTGCCGAGAAGTTTGGTGAGGCCCGTATTTTTTTCACCCCTCGCGGGAGAGCTGAAAATGAACACAAAAAACAACAAACAGGCAAAGAACGAGTCTTCAACATGCCCCTCACAGAACAAGGAATCATTGGATTCGGAATCGGAATGGCAGCTGTCGGCCACACACCCATCGCCGAAATCCAATTTGCCGATTACGTATTCCCAGCGTTTGACCAAATCGTCAACGAAGCCGCCAAATATCGGTACCGCAGTGGAAACGAATTCAACGTGGGCGGGCTAACAATCCGTATGCCTTGCAACGCTGTCGGACACGGCGCGCTTTACCACTCTCAATCCCCAGAAGCTTACTTTGCACACACTCCCGGTCTCAAAATTGTTTACCCACGAAGCCCGATCCAAGCGAAAGGGTTTCTTCTTGCCGCGATTCGCGATCCAAACCCTGTTCTTGTGATGGAACCGAAAATTCTGTATCGAAGTGCTGTGGAGCAGGTTCCTGTGGATGACTTTGTGTTGCCGCTTGGGAAAGCTGAGGTTGTGAAGGAAGGAAAGGATTTGACTGTGGTTGGGTGGGGTGCGCAGTTGTACGTGCTGGAGAATGCTGTTCAGGAAGCGGAGAAGAGAATGCCGGGGTTGAGCATTGAAGTGATTGATTTGCGTTCAATCTTGCCTTGGGATCGTGAGACTGTTGAAAAGGTTCGCTTGAAAATCTCGGCCCCCCTTTGTATCTACGTAGTGATTTTTTAACATGCCTCTCTTTGTTTTTTTCTCCAGTCTGTCAACAAAACAGGACGCTTGCTGATTGCGCATGAAGCTCCACACACTGGCGGTTTCGGAGGAGAAATCGCGGCAGCCATCCAGGAACGCTGCTTCTTGAAGCTCGAAGCACCGATTGCAAGAGTTTGTGGATGGGACACGCCGTTCCCACTTGTGTATGAGAAGTTTTATGTTCCAGGAATGATCCGGTGCCTCGACGAAATTGAGCGTGTCGTGAACTACTGAAAAAACGGTTCCAAGAAAATAAATAAAACAAAAAGGGAACCATTTGAATCAAAAGCTCTTCCATCTTCTTCTATGCAGTTCTATCGCTTTAATCGAAACATTTTGAAAAACACCCTCCGCACATTCGCCTGGCACCACAACACAACTAGCGGAGTCCAAATCGTGTCCAACGCCGGGAGAATCGTGCATGCACTCAAATACCCCTCCGGCATTTGCTGTTCAGGCCGCAGCGCCGTTAAAGTGATGAAAATGCCAGCAATGGTTGGCAAGTAGAAAATCAAGATTCCAGCTCCCATAGCAATACATCGAGCAAGAATGGCCATGGCTGGAGGAGTCCACGACACTGACGACGTGGTCCCTGTGGGTGATTGCGGGTTGTTTTGACTGTATATCGGAGAAGCGGACGCGTTGCTATTGTTGCGGTCAACGCGTGAGGAGGAGGAGGATACGTATTCTAAACTGTGTTCTGCCGTGACTGGTTGCTGAAATTTGGATGCAATGGCAAAATAGGCGCGTGCATAGAAAATAACCGAGACGATGGCCATGACTGGGATGTACGCAATGGCAATGAGAAACAGCGATTTGCTGATCATAAACTCCTTTGGCGCCAGGTCGGAGATGAGTTGTTTCTTGGTCATTCTTGGGGGCATGCCAAAGGGCATGAAGGCAAAGTCCCACTGGTAGGTGGCATTCTGGAAGCAAGGGAGGGAATTAAGAAGATAAATAGAGCGAGTGTGAATGGAGAAAAGAGAAGCAGGCCAGGAAAGAGAATGCATAAATAGGAGGAGGGGGGCTTGAGTGGGGGTTCAAATCACACAAAATCGCGGATTTAACCGGCACAAAATTCAACGCACCTCAGCAACGGACGCCACAACCAACGTCGACGAGATGCTCGTCACTGCTACCAAGAGGTAGATCCAATGCGCAGGCACCGACGTCATGTGCTTGACGAGCCACAGTCTTTCCATGGCGAGAAGCACATTGGACCCAGTCAGGACAAACAGGGTCATGTATATGACAACGACGGACACTGCGCCCGAGATGGACATGCCGTAATAGAGGTCCTGGATGGAGGGGGACTCGTTGACGATGGCAGTCAGGATGTTCTCGACGGTGATGACGAGGGCGTGGACAAGAGACGACGCCAGCATGGTGATCAAGGTCCAGTCGAACGTGCGCGAGCTCCGACGCATCTCTGGCGTGAGCTGGGAGCGGTAGCGTGCCACGGCAGCCAGGACGCAGGCAATGAGGACGACGCCGACGATGCCAATGCTCGCAGCGACCGAGTCCAGCACAACAACACTCGCCGGCTGTAACACCTGCGCAGACATTTTAAATAATTCCAATATAATTGAAAAGTAAAAAAGCCCATTTTCTGATTTGATCCGCTGATCTGATTGCAATAATACATTGTAAATATGGCCAATTTACAAAAAGGTATAGCATCTTTTATTTTTATTTATTTATTTCTTTTATTTCTTTTACTTTATTTATTCCTTCCTTCCCACTAGTTAGTTGCTCCGACTTGTCAATGCCTTTGCTTTGGGCGTCGCCTTCTTGGCTTTGTGGGAGTGGAGCGCAGCCGCCTGCGTCAGACCCTCGATTTCTTCTGCCGCCAGATTCAGTCTGCTTCCAAGCACCGCCTTCTTGACCACCGCCGTTGCCGCGCCATTGGGGTTTCCCTGTCTCCAGAACTCCACCCTTTTTTCAATGTACTCTAACCCGCCACGCACCAGGCCCTCAATCTCGCCATCGCACGCTTGCATCAACCGAGAGTCCTCGAGCATGTCTTGCAGAAAGAGCTTGTCGTCTTGCAGCTCTTCAATCAAGTTGCGTTCAAGCTGCAGCTGCGTCGCGTCCTTCTTCACCAACTGCGCCACCGCCGCCGCCGCCGCTGTAGTCGCGCCACCTTTCCGATTCGCCACATTATTCCCGCTGCGATCTGTAGCAGTGGCTTTCTTGGGCAAGCCCGGAACAATTCCGGCGCTTTGGATTTTCTTGCTTCTCGCAGCCTCGTCCATGTCTCGCCGGATCTTGGCCGTGTCGAGCAAAACCACGGCACTTCGAATGGCTTCGATGGATTTGTGGATTCCAATGTCAAAGCCAACAAGCTCTGGCCGTGCTTTCTTGCCACGATGGAACAACACCAGCGCGTCTTCAAAGTCACCTCGCGCGTATAATGTCTCGGCTTTTTGATACACTGCGCGAATAAATTCAGGACTCAGAGACAGGACTTGGTCCACGTCTTTCAGACTGGACGGCGTGTCCCCTGAACGAAAAAAAAAAGCTGGTGTGTCAGCAACCGCGTGACGTAACAAAGACAAGGCGCAAACAAACCCATCATCATGTGGCATCGCGCTCGATTCACAAGACAGTCAAGTTGGTTCGGATGGAACTTGAGAGCACGGTTGTACTTGTCGATTGCCTCGGTGAAAAGGCCTGTGTGACACGCCAGCTTTAGATTTCGGTTGAACCCCTTTCCATTTTGCAAAAAGGAAACTGAACTAAACCTCCAGCAGCAAGTTTATCAGCCTCGGCATGAAACACGGTGTACAAAGCCTGCACATCTTTAGGGTCAATCTCGTCAAGGTTGATGTCATCGAGATCGGGACTCGAGTGCTTTGGAACTTTGACAGCCGTTGCCGCACCAGGGCCACCGTTTGACGCGGCGTCTTTAGAAGTGCTCATTTAGAAAGGATTTATTAGTTGACTTGTCTATTGTGGACATGTCTCCATTGTGCAGTGTGAAACACGTGAAAAGCTCCCGACACACGTTTCAGTCCGGTGAAGGCAGCCTTTCTAAGAGAGGTTATTGTTGTTACAGTTGCTTCAGGAACAGTTGAACAGTTGCTTCAGCCATTTATCCGAAATGGAGATGCGCCGAAAAGTACAAAATTTTTTATCACTTTTATCGTGGTTCTGGTTACTCGGTGTAAATCCCAAACTAGACTTTGGCAATCTTTTTGCTTGACCATTTGATGCTTAACGAACCCCTTTTCAACCTCAGTAAGAGTCAGCATGAAGGCTGGATACTGCCCGAAATGACTGACGTGGAGGAAACATTCAAGCTGCTCATGATCGGAGACTCGGGCACAGGGAAATCATCGCTACTACTTCGGTTTTACTGACGATGCGTGGCTACAGCCTGACGAAGTGGCAGCCACAATTGGTGTGTTTGTATCTCTTTCCCCCGAGAGCTGCGAATATGATTTGGTTGGATAGGCATGAAAACTACAACAAAGGCAACACCTGTTGCTGACAGAATGCATCCAATTCCACACAATTTGATGCAAATAGCGGCATGAGCGATTAAGGGAAGCAGTAATTTATGGGTATATATATTCCAGTGTTTTTTCTTTTGGCTGAGGCAGTTTTCCACATCCCCTGTATGAAATGAACAATAAAGAATGAATGCGATGTTGCAATGGATAGTTGCATGCAATATCGGCATCCGCGTTTTATTTGGTAACGGGGGAAGGAAATGACAGCACTTGTGACAAGAGATTTACAAAAACTGCCCCAAATGTCATCCAGAGCTGAGAATTCTAGCACCACAACCGGTGCTGTGCAGTACACAGGTACTTGTGTTGGTGCATATGATCGTATACCACGCGTGGAGTCTGAAATGTTGCGATCTTTTTTAAGGTTGCTTCCGTGGAAAGCGGGACACAAACATTGCCCCGTTCAAAGCGCCGGTTTCGAACCTGAGAGAGTGCTCCGCGTTCTGCCCTTCCCCGCAATACGATGATCCGTACTTTATGATGCTCTCCATCGATGACGCTTTCAGCCAACAATGTGGATGCTCAACAATGTGCTTGCTTGCGCAAGCTGGTGAGAACATGGTGCGCGTTTCAGATGGATACTGCAGTTTTCCCTGTAAGGACACTGGCACGCTATGTGGTGGAGTTGACACAGCGTATACCTACTTTGCCGTGTATTCGATCTCACCGAAATCTAAAACGTGCTCTGAGAGGGAAATGACCATTCCATTGAATCGGCCAGTTCAGCTACTGAGCTACACTGGACTGGCTCTCAACGGGCTGCTGTTGCTTGCGTTTCTCTACTTTGTCCACAGGGAGGAAAGTCGCAGGGAACCGAAGCGGGAATGGCGCAAGCAGTTTGCATCGCCCTTCAATATCCAGCTACTGACGATGGCTCTGTCTCTCATTGGAATATACATATGCTTGATCGTCGAAACGAGGAGCCTAGAGCCCATCATCCTTTACCTCTTGCCAGTCAACTACTTTCTGTCAGCAACCTTCAAAACATTCTTCATCCTCTACAGCTGGGGAAGAGGTTCTGCCGTCATAAATTCAGTTTGGCCTGGCGGCACTCAGTACTTTCATATTCTCATCTACGCTTCGCCAGTTCTGCTCTACTCCACCGTAATCCCAATTATACTATACGCGTACTACTACACAACTTCACCCGTCTCCATGCAAACAACATCGATTATATCACGATGTCTTGACATGTCGGCCATTGCTGCAGTGTTTCTGATTGACTCTGGCCTGCTCGTCTGCTTCGTGATCCACATCCGACAAAACACGCGCATTTCGCAAACAGATGCTCTCTCCCCGCGATTCCTTAGCATCTGCTACTACGGTATCGCGGCAAACATCTTTTGCATCACATCCTTTGTCATCTTTATTGTTCGCTTTGTAACGAGGGACACGAGCTTTCATAACCCCGTGCCCGAGTACATGATGGATGCCATTATCCACCTGGTGTTTACTGCCGTGCTTGCGATTCTGCTCGGCTTGAAAGTGTCGCTGCAGTGGGAAAGCGAGCGTGAGGCCAGGTCGAGACAATCTGCGCAAGAGCGGGCCAAAGTGATTGCAAGTGGGGGTGCTTTTGAGGGACCATCGCACGAGAACACTCGAATGAATTCAAAGAGTTTTGCGTATGAGTAAAACCAACATTGACTTAACATGGCAACCATGGGCAGATATGCTGCGCAGCCCTACCATAAACTGCCTTTTACTGCTGCAATAGCTGGCTACGGTAACAGAGAAGCCAACATTGCTATGAAAAATCGATCAGCAGATAGAATCCGATTTGCTGGGTTGGTAAGGCGACACTAATGCTTTTATTAAGTCTGGGCCAGCTAAGGTGAGTCCGAGGACTGTTGATAAGAGATATTAGTTTAAACGGTATAGGGTATGTTTGAACAAATCAAGCGCGTGATCTCTCTCATCCATCTGTTCAAACCAATTGTCGTTGAGGCCGATTGGAGATTGGAGTTTGACTTTTGCCTGAAAATCCCTATCATGAACTTGTCAACATCGATCCCGGTTCAATCGTTTGCTTACGCAGGTGAAGGACGCGTTTGAACGTCAAATAACTACGGAGCGCTAAGTTTACTCACGATCTGACACAGGCTGCTTTCGCGGAAAACACGGCACAGACATTGGCCCATTCCAATGGCCGGCAAGTAACGTGTCAGAATGCGCGCAACTATGCCACGAACCTGGACCCGACGATCCGTATTTTATGATGCTGTTTCCAAATCGTTTGTTTGCACAGTGGTGCGGATGCTCGTCGTTATGTGCTCTGCGACACACGGGTGAAAACTTTGATCAAGTCGCGGATTCGCAATGCCAATCGTCATCGACTCTTGCATCTCTAATGGGAGCAGCTGATGACACCTACACGTACTACGCTGCGTATTCAATTCGACCGGAGTATACAACTTGCTCCAAAGCGGCGATGGTAACTCCGCTGAACAGGACACCACAGATTCTGTCGTACACCGGCATGGTCCTGAATAGTTTGATTCTGTGCGTTTTCATAGGATTTGTGATTGTCTTTGAAGGGGGTGGTTCAAAGATTTCCGGAATCAGTGCCGTTTTGAAATTCCTGTCGCCCTTCAACTTGCAGCTCACGCTCATGGCCGTATCTCTCATCGGGGTTTTTGGCTGTATTGTTGAGCAGTCCAGAACTATTGGCGGCCCAAAAACCGTCTTCCTCATACCAACAGCATTGGCCTTCGCTGAGGTTTTCAAAGTATGCTTCCTTGCTTACGGATGGGGACGCGGAGCAACGGTCATAAATTCAGTGTGGCCAAACGGGACAAAATATTTCACTTTCCTCGTCAAGTCGGCGCCAATGTTGATATTTTCCCCGGTGATACCCAGTGTCATCCTTGCAATGTCGATGAGGCCTGAAATGCAAAATCTGATTGACCGCGACCTTTTCAAAGCGTTGGTACGGTCTCTGGACTTGGCCTCCATAGCGGCTGTGTTTTCGATAGACTTGGGATTACTCGTCTGTTTCATTGTCTATATCCGAACAAGCACGCGTATATCCGCGACGGATGCCATTACTCCGAGGTTCTTAAAGATTTGCTACTACGGCGCTGCAGCAAATGTGATTTGCATTGGTGCGTTTTTCACGTACTTGTTCCGCTATGTTGTGATGGATCGCTATCATTCCCCTGTCCACGATTACACTCTCGACGCAATTATTCACTTGATATTCACTGCGATCTTGGTCGTGTTGCTGGGGTTGAAGCTGGCTCTGCACAGCGAAGCTGAGAATGAAAGAAGGGAAAAGAAAAGCGTGCATGACAGGGCAAAACTGATTGCCACTGGAAACGGCATTGACACGCTGCGAAGCCATACGACACGGATTGAAAGCAGGGCTAGTGCCAGGTCTAACACTGGTGAAGTGGTGTAAATAAAAGCAACATGTTATGTCATGATTTATGTTCAGACTATCTGCCCATTGTGGCAGTTACGGCAGAGGGAACCGAAAGTTGTTTGATGCTTTATTATTTGCTCGATACAGAAAAACACATTCCAGTCGTTATAAATTTACGATGGAAAGAAACCGTGCACATGTGCAGCATCCTCATGCGTTCAGGGGTCGGAGGGCTGCCAGCGCAGAATAAAAGAAAAAAAAAAGAAAAGGCGTATAACTTGACAGGAGAAAGATACAAAATTAGCAGACAGACGCCAACCACAATGGCCAGGATGGCCACTAATACAAGACAATAAAAAGTGGAATAGAGATGATCAGAGGACGAAAGCAGTCTGAACTGGTCCCTGCGCATGCATTTTGCGTGGCTCCTGCTCCTTCCGTCTCCAAACCCAGTCTTCTTCAGGAACGAGACTGGCACTTTTCCAAAAAGATGACTTGTGGGGTGTAGTGGATACAGGATGCTGATGACTCCATTTTTGCGGACTCAATTTGTATCCGTTTGGTGAGCCCACGGGAGATTGCTGATGATGGGGAAGAGTAACACGTTTGCTAAAAACAATGCTTTTGTTCGGAGAATGCTGATTGGACCGTTTTGCGTTGAAGAGTTGTCGGCTTTGCTTTTGCTCTTGCTGCAAGCGAAGGGCCTCCACGCGGCGCGACGTCCATTTTCTAGTTTCGTTCACATGCGAACTTGCTGGGATTTGTATGTTTTCAACAGAAAACTGCTGCTGCTGAGATAGGATGGCGCGATGGCTGCGCCAGTTATCTGTATGAGGACCCAGGGAAGCAGCACTCTTGAAGTGATTCATAGAAGGATTGGGTGCGCGATGTTGCAGGAAGGGATTGTGTTGAAGACTGACGTTTTGGTTCATGGATTTGCTGAAACCAAAGGATGTCTCAAAATCATTCGCGTGTGCCTGAGTTGAGGAAGGTTCAATACCGCGTGACTCCGCAGCAGGGCTGGATGTTGCAGCAATTTTCTCCTCGATTTCTTCATCCAAGATCAGTGATTCCATAATGGACTCATCAAACACTGGAATGGCGGAGTAATCCATCTCTGAAAAGTCACTGCTCCAACTATGTTGACGCGACGGTTTGCCACTCCTTTCCTTCGTTGCTGGGATATCACGACCTTCGATGAGCTCGTCCACTTCCTCTGGCGTGCCAACATCGACAAGAGCAGGAGACACTGGCGATGCAATGCCAGCGTTACCAAATTCTACAAAGACAACGTCGGCTTTCGAGATCCAATCACGCATTTCCGATACCGTCATGCGACTGTCCTCATCCTCGGCATCAAAACACTTTTCGAAAAATGATTCTACTTCGTTTGTAAAGCCGAAACGTTTCTTCAAATTGGAAGGAGTGTTGGCGCTGCCCAATTTGCGTGACTGAATCCACGCTTGATACGCAGCAAAAGATGTATCTGAGGACGCATCTGCACAATACCACGGCGTGTATCCAGTGATCATGATGAACAACAGAATGGCGAGTCCCCACTGATCTTGCGCACGTGCGCTGTAGGAGTTGGCATTGGAACCATGCAGGAGGCCCTCCAGAGACTCTGGAGATGTGTACGAAATGGATCCACATCCAAACGTGTCAGGGAATGAGTTTTTGGTGGCAAGCCCAAAGTCGCCCAAGTGTGCTTGGACACGATTGCGACACGTGTTGATCAAAATATTTTCAGGCTGAGGGTTACAATGAAAACAATCGAGCAATCAGCAACGACATGTGACGCATCAGAACCAAAATATTAAAGTTACCTTGATGTCCTGGTGGAAGATACCGTGCCGGTGGCAGGCGTCAACAGCATCACAGACTTGCATAAACACATCCTGCACAATCAGACCCATATCCATTGCATCGTCCCAATCGTAAAAGCCAGTGGGACTTGAAGCGCAGATGGACCCATCGTTGATGAGGTCCAACAGGTCATCCTGGTACCTGTTCATGGCGATAAAAATGTATTCGTCTGTCTCGCAATGGCCGAATGAAGTGATGATGCTCGGGATGCCGGCCTTGGAGAGTTTCAACAAAGTCTCGGCTTCGAATCGTTGTTTGTGAATCGAATCTGGGGACAAGTCTTGGCACATAACATTCAATTCACGCACAGCCAAGAGCATGCACAGTCAGAATTACTCACCTTTCTTGGCAATGCATTTAACGGCGAACGAGTTTTTCGAATCTTGTTCGCGGACTGCTTCAAAGACGTGGGCGTACGACCCGGCTTGAATGAAGCGGACGAGTTTCAACGAGAGGTCCGAGTTGAACGAAAGCGTTTCGCCGGCCAAGTTGGTGGCAGTGGAGGCAGTAAGGATGGAGGGTGCAGACACAGAGAGAGCCATCGAATGAGAGTTAAGACAAGGTGCCCGACTACGATTGGCTGAGGATGAGCTCTATTGTGATTGGCGGAATGCTCGGAGACGCAGAACGGAGGGATGTGGCAGGAATGAAGACGTGTCCGGAGCAAGCGTGGACGGTGAGACTGGAACTTGTCTGGATAAGGCTGGTTGGTTTGGTTTGGTTGGGGGGGCTTCTTTGGTGTCTGGGTGGCTTTTGTTGTGAATCAGTGTTTCATTTCGGTGTAAAATCCATCCGAAAATTGGCGTCGGATTTTCGGATATATTTTATTTCCACGTCTGTCGCCCGCGAACGTCACTTGACTCATTGGAATTATTTGCAAGAACAGGTCATTGTGCCGTAAGGCATTACGTAACCAGCTTCTGCATTCGAACCAACAACAACAGCTCATGAGGAGCCTGCTTGCGCGGCAGTCGAGGATGCACAGCTTTCCGCCGACAGTGCCACCTCAGAGTCTTCAAGATTTGTGTGCGCATGCGCAGAAGCAGCCTCAACTACCGACCTCTGAATTTCGCTGAATGCACTCTCTTGAAATTCTTGGGATGAAGACGGAGCAAAATTCGGACTGGAACTGACCAATGTTGCCAGCCGAACTGCAACTGACTGTGTTGCTGCCACCTTGTGCGCGCTGCCGGCGGTTGTTCGACTTTCTTGAGAGGAGGAGTGCGACTGGCCAGACTGCACAATGCCGTCCGCGTCCATTTCTTCTGAATCTTTGACGAGAATTTGGACGGAATTGCGTATAACTTGTTTAAGCGGAGTAGAAAGTATCTTGCTTGCTGAATCTGTTGCCTGGTCTGATTGCAATATATGGCTCCCTGTACTTTCGTCCCGCTCTTTGAAATCAACTTTCCTCTTTTTGGTGGTTCCCTTCACAAACAGTTCTTCGCTACTATCCACAGATTCGCTTCGGTTTTCGTCCGTGCCGTGTCGCTTGTTTTGTAAAGAACGCACACGACCAACCGATGCAGGGCTTGCCAGCTGAAAACTCATTTGAGAGGCACTCAATTCATTCGAGTCAGATTCTGCAGCCTTATCCGGCAGTTCCACAGCAGAATGTGAAATGGGTGGAATACTAGACGAGACTCGATTCAGTACACGCTGGGTGGACGCGTACAAAGCCGCTTGCTTTTCCCGCATAGATTTAGATTGCTGCAGAAATTCATCCCATGTCTGTATTGCGCGATTTGCATCGAGTAAAACAGACGCGAGATTTGAGTTTGGGAAAACGCAGCTTGAAATCCGCGAATGAAGTTCTGTGAGAATATCGAAGCTGAAGAAAAAAAAGAAAGAATTCCTACTTTAGAGACAGAAGAAAATATGAATCTGAATCTGAATCTTACATGATGAGTTTCTTTATCGCTGCCGTAAACACACCGGCTTGCTGCAACTCGACAGACACGCTTTTGAGTATTGCGGTCAAATGCGAGCATGTTTGAATAAGTTCTGTGAAAGAAGAGATGCTCTGTTCCATCGATTCCAACACGTGCTGTGTTTGCTCATTGGTTTCATTGAGAGAGACCTCTGTTGAAAAAGTTAAAAACACTCGGCCCAGAAATAAAACGATGGTCTTACCCAGAATTTGGATTTGAGGAAGCAAGTCCAGTCGCCGAAGTTTCTTGATGGGACACGAGGACGGGACTGGGCCTGCAAGGCTGGATATATACTCGCGTCTTCGAGAAGTCACCTGTTCTCTCCTTCTTAAACACACTGCGTGGGATGTAAGTGTGCGATCAATGCTCCCCACCTCTCGCTTGTACGAAAGCAGCGCAATTTTGTGCGAAAGCGAGCCAAGATTGCAAGCCTCGGTTTTTACGCGGTTCACCAAATTAAGCTCCGGTGATTCCGATGCAAAGAGACATAGAATTGATTGCGGAAGAATGAGGCTCTCGAGTGTTGTTCGTGAATGCGTTCGCGGAGATGGGGTTTCGGGTGCGAGATGCGGATTCAGAGGGAGTTTGGAGAGAGTCGCCATGGCCGCCTTGACGAGATCCTGTTCGAATTCGGCATCGGCGATTTGGTGGC
Source organism: Chytriomyces confervae (assembly GCA_006535975.1). Lineage (NCBI taxonomy): Eukaryota > Fungi > Chytridiomycota > Chytridiomycetes > Chytridiales > Chytriomycetaceae > Chytriomyces > Chytriomyces confervae. The sequence continues at coordinate 1,618 of QEAP01000340.1, read as the reverse complement.
CAGTCCGTGGGTCAAAGAGAGGAAAATAACCTCGCTTGTGTTGCATTTGTATTTTGTGGTGAGCAAATCGTACATCAACAATGCCGCCAAAGTTCGGAGGTGCGCCGTCGTGCGTTCGCTGCAGCAAGAGCGTGTACATGGCTGAGCAGGCAAGAGCATGTCAATGCAGGACGTATAATAGCTGACTTGATGGCGTCCAGATTGCGGGTCCAGGAGGAATGTGGCACAAGACCGTGAGGACTTGTCTCGCAAGCCATCGATATCTCTCTCTTGACTAACGCCGCTTTGCAAGTGCCTGAACTGCAAAGAATGCAACCGTAAACTGGACTCCACCAATCTGACCGAGCGCAACAACGAGGCCTTCTGCAAGACGTGAGCGTGCTTCGCGTTGGTATGTTCTCATTAACACGTGCTCGCACAGATGCTACGCAAAGCTGTACGGGCCAAAAGGTGAGTCTCTAGATTGCATTGCTGGGTTCTTTATGTCTCACGCTTGAACAGGATACGGATACGGTGGCAACATGCTCAACACAGACACCACAATCACGAATGAGCAGCGCTTCTTCTCGGCCACCGATTCCAACACCACTTTAAGTAATGCCGCTGTATCTGCGCTTCCAGCCAACGTGTTCGCGACCCCTCAGTCCCAACCTGCCGTTGTCTCAGCCACCACCCCCTTGGCTCCAACAAATCAATTCGCAGCGAAGGCAATGTTTGAAGAAAAAGCGAAAGTGTTTACTCCGAGCACATTGGCTGGAGGCTGCCCTCGTTGCGGAAAGCAAGTGTATTTTGCTGAACAGGTTTGTAACCATTCATTTGTGCGCATGCGTTTTGATTTGGAAACGATTTTCAGATCCTTGGACCTGGCGGAATCAAGTACCACAAGATGTGCTTTCGATGCACTGACTGTGGTAAAGGCCTCGACAGCACCACGATGGCTGAAAATAACTCGGTCCTTTTCTGCAAAACGTGCCACGGGAAAAAGTTTGGGCCGAAAGGCTACGGCTACGGAGTTGGAGCCGGGACTTTGGCCAACACGCAGTGATTGTTTGGTTGGTTGACACGTATAAATAAAAGAGACTGCACACTTCAAAGAGAGCGAGTTTATCAAAAAATGCGCGTTGAATGAGTTCAAAAATGTCGAAAAATGAGGAATATTTCATGAAATAAAAAGGGAAACATCACGCGTTGACTTGAACTACTGCGCAGACACGTTTTTACGCGATGAGGTATTTGCGTCCGCCGCAATCCTGTTGCCCAACCAGAACGCTGGCATCTTCTGCTTTCCATCCAACACTGCCACGGCCTCAGAAACCTCGCACTCGTAAATGTTGCTCACAAGCTCATACGTGGGACCAGAGATATGAATCTCCATGGGTCGCGATGTTTGCTCCATTTGTCCTGTGATTGTGACCGTGTCGCCAAACAGAGAGTACTTGGGCATGGCTGGGTTTGCCACACCTCCTACGGCGGGACCGACGTGGACACCGATACGGATCTGGATGCGGTCTTGGACTTGGTCGGACATGTCCAATTTTTTAACAATGTCCATAAAGCGTTGGGCGCATTCAATCATGCTAACGGCTTGGTCGGTTGGGGTCATTGTGTCTTGGGTGTT
>QEAP01000339.1:0-28375 GCA_006535975.1 Chytriomyces confervae | reverse complement strand
CCCCCCCCCCCCCCCCCCCTGTCCGAATCTGACGTCACCCATAAATAAATAAATTTAAATTTTGTCTAAAATGAACATCCCTTCTTTTGCTGACCGCCAAGAACTTGTTGACACAGTCAAGGCGCACTACATTGGCCTGGGGGTATCTGTCACACTCCACAAGCACAGTGATCAAGGAAGAGTTATCTTCAAGTGTTATCATGGTGGTAAGTACGAAAACTGACTGGAACTCACAAACGACTCTTGTCAACGCAATGCCTCAAGTTGACTTCTGGGATGCCCATTCAAGGTTGTCGCCAGACCACATGCTGGGAGATGGACTGTTTCAAATGTTGATGAGTCACACAATCACCCACTGCCATCGAACATTGGTGGCTATTCAACTGCGCAGAAGCTCACAGCTGTCGAAAAGCCTGTTGTGCGGGCGCTTGCAGAAGCCGGCTCATCAAATTCAACAATTCTGACATACTTGAAGAACAATCATGGTAACCAATGGACAACGCAAAGTGGGATCAGCAATGAAAGAGCTGCTGCGCGAAAAGGCTTCTTTGCTGGTTGATCCTCCATTCAAGCATTGTTTGAAACTGTCAGTGCTGGCGACTTCATTTACAACCTCAAGGTTGATGCTGCTGGATCAGTCACTGGGCTCTTCTTCACCCATCAGACATCTGCAAATCTTGCCAGACGGTTCTCGAGCACTTTTGTCGTTCACTGCACCTACAAGACAAATCGCTTTGGCATGCCGCTGCTTAATATCATTGGAATCACTGTTTGAAAGCTTCAATGCTGGATTTGCGTTTCTATGCAATGAAACTGAAGCAGAGTACACCTGGGCTTTGAAAGCATTCTCAGTTGTTGTCGCTCCTGCAGTCATTGTTACTGACTGTGAATTGTCATTGATGAACACTATTGCTGCAGTATTTCCAGTGGCGAAAAACCTTCGGTGCATTTGGCATGTCAACAAGAACGTTGTAGCAAATTGCAAAATGTTTGGATGGAGTGGCGACACTTTTGATGCCTTTATAAAAGGGTGGAATGAAGTGCTGTACGCTTCAGACGTTGATCAGTTTCACTCTATTTGGAACACCTTTGTCCTGGCATGGAACCCTATGCATCAAGTAGCTGTGGATTATCTGTTTTGGACCTGGTTCATTCACAAGGAGAAGATTGTACACTGTTGGACAAGCCAGTACTCCCACTTTGGAACATCATCCACATCAAGAGGAGAAGGGAACCATTTTGTTGTTAAGCGGTACCTTAAAATTGTCAACGGTGACCTGCTGATGGTTTTAAAAAACCTTATGAACCTTCTGGAAACTCAGTTCACCATGTTGAACGCTGCAATAGAATGTGAAAAACTGGTCATTGCCCATCGACATGGTCTTCCATTCATGCAACTGTTGGTCAAGAACATCTCTCACTTTGCTCTCAATAAAATGCTGCGCCAGTATGAAGAGGTTTTGAAAAGAACGGAGCTGGACCAATGCAATGGTGGATTCTGACGCATTTATGGGCTCCCTTGCAAGCATGAAATTTCAATCAAAGTGCAGGAGAGAGGTCAATTTACTCTCAACGACGTTCATGCACAATGGTCTTTGCAGCAAAATCCACTTTTCAACACTGTGCCGCCATTGCCACCTATTGTATCAGCGCCATTGTCTCCAAGGAGTAAGGCATTGCAGCAGATTAAGGAGAAGATGTACGCAATTGACAATGATCAAGTTCCTACATTACTGGCGCACTTGCAGGAAGTCACAGAGAGTCCAGCACAATCTCTTTTGAATCCTGGGGGGGGGAGGGGGGGGGGGAATAACCATTTAGGGGGCGAAATAAATTTTTCCTTTATATAAAGTGAAATGTTTCTGCTCAGCTGTCCAAACTAATCACATTAATCTTGTTAATTTTCACTGCTGATAGTTGACAAACTTTGGGATGTTTTACTGCCTCAATTTCAGAAATGAACTTCATGTACTGCTTCATTACCAAGAAAAACTTAGCGCACTGCCCACCAACTCAGAGCCCAGCACCCAGCATTGACATCAGCTCTGTAGACCTTAACATGTTTGCCAATTGCAAAAGAATAAAATAGAATCCATAAAATAATTTAATAAATTACCAAATATTTTATTGGGTTGTTGCTGATTTCAAAAACAGCTGCTCCTACTGCAATGACTGCTCCATCAACAGCTGCCACTGGGCTGTCCATTGCTTCTGCTGCTACAGGTGCTGATCCAGCGGTTCCACTCACAAACCGTCATGGTACTATCCACCCAATTCAGTTGTCTAGTTTGCCTGTCATGCAGTGGCAATCATTGAACCCACACAATCACTCACCTTTCAACTGCTATGCAATCCAATTCAATTCTTCAAAGTAACACACTAAGGCTGCATTCGGCAAGCTGTATTTTTGCTGTTTTTAAGGGAAATACAACATTGCAGATGCAGATGGTTGTACAACTGCACCTTTTTTGGGCCTAAAATACCCCAAATGCAACATCTGACATATAAGGGGCGATATTTTTTGCTTGCCAAATGCAGTTTAATCTTTCTTGGCAAGTACAGCCTGCAGTTTCTCCATCTGAGCATGCATTATTCACTGTAGAGTTATCCACAGTGCCCACACTACTTCCATCATTTCCTGCCATCACTGTTGCATCAACCATGTCTCTAAGCCATTCATTTTCTCCTGCCAGTTTGTCATCCTCATTGTCTGAAATGAACATGTTGTGGATAATTATTGCATTGCAGTTCAACCACCGCAGGTATTGTTCCTCAAGGGACAGTATGGCAACAAAAATGCGCTTTGTAAACATTGAAAGGCTTCCAATGCTCATGTTGTTGAATCTGCTTGTTTTTCCATATGCAGCAGCATTGCCGTGGAAGCCAAGTCGATTGAGCGTGACAAGCAACAGCAGAAATGGAGATGTCTGAGGTTTCGTTCCAGTTGATTGAAAGATTGGGTGGTGTTCAATGAGGGAAAATAGATGCATGAACTGTGGTTTCGAAAGTCTGAATTCCTCTTTGAAATGGTGGTCTGGTAAGTGTTGGAACAGTTCATAGCCACTTGGGAGCCTTTTGAGGCCTGTTTGGCATGGGACACTGTATTGGCTCTCCTCAAGCAGCCACTTGAGGTCATTATACATTCACAGCAGGGTTTCAGAAAATTGATGTGACACCATGTTATGAGCAAGGAGGCTCATGGCTGTCAACTTGATCAGGTGCTCCACCTCCGATTGTGTTCTGATGGTTTGACACTCATGGCAGGATCCTGGTTAAGGCAGACAGCAGTCTCCTCATGTACTCAATATATAAGAGGCTCAAAACTCTGGAGTACGTGAAGATTTGGAACTAAGGTATTTTGAGACACACTTAGAACCATATGCAATAATTAAGACTAAAGTTCACGTGACTCAGTGTAACACAGAGTAATCCTTGGCAAGGGTAACACACCATCAATCACACAAAACAGGTCTGCATTGGAACCCATCTGTTGCTTTATTGTATGTAACATTTGTGTCAAATGAGCTAAGACATTTTCTTTGCAAAATTAGTAGTTCAATGTCCTGCTGATACCCCTTTATTTCGCTGGTTTCTTTCATTCAATGAGGCCATAATAGGATTGGTCATCTTGGGCCAAATCCCCCAAAACAAAATCATCTACACAAAGTGCATGTCTACAAGCAGTGCCTGCTCAAACTTCTTTCACTTTGCAGCTAACACTAGGCCTGCCCCCACAGACACTGTCCCAAATTCCCCTTCACCTCTAGCCAGCAACTGGTTTCAGTTTTCTGTTCTGCCTCAAGCTTCTCTTTCACCATCACCAAGGAGCCAGCCAACCTCATTGCATGGAAACCAAAATGACTTCATTATGAATACATTCCAGTATTCTCCTTCCAAAAAACGACGTGTAGATACCATGAAGGAGGTTGGTGCATGTATTATCACAAATTGATTTGTGAAACTAAGAATATTCTGTCTTAATAATCTAAAGCTTTTCCTGCGGAACTTCTGGCAGGCATTGCAGTGGGTATGCAGCTTTGCAATAAACGTGCAAATATAGACAAGTGATTGGGTGAATTCAGGGTGAACTTTATTTCTTCATTTCTTCACTTTTTCCCACTTCTTCTTCATGACCTTTCTTACTCCACAGGATAAATCAATTCCTCAAGTTCTCCTTTTTTTCTATTCTAAGCTTGGGATTGCCTCATTCACGTCGCTATCTGATTTTAAAGCTCACCGTGTATCTGTGTTCAAAGACCATCTTGAGTGCTCAAAGGTGCCTCCCATCCAAAACAGATTCCCTACAGTATCTTAAGACCACAAGTTACCTCTGTAGCACTCTGTGTTCAAGTTGCAAAAAATTGTGCTGCATGCTGCCATTTATGCTGTACAATTTAGTACCTTGAAAGCACCTTGTCCAAGCAAGGGAGAGGATAGTTTATTCCTTTTTGGTCATTGTTACAGTTGGTACATATCCTTTGGAGCTTGATTGACCCCCCTGCGAGCCACCTCTTCCACCATTGCCACCTCCACGCCCCCCTCTGCCACCACCTCCTCCTCCTCCTCTTGGAGCACCTCGCCCACCAGTAAATCCTGCACTGCCTCTTCCGCCTCTTCCACCTCGACCACCTCTGCCTTTGCTTCCATATTCAGGAGTGCCAGACTGTGTCACAGCATCATACATTGAACCATTCTCATCAAATCCTGTGCTGAGACTGCTGTTAGTAAAATAACTTTGATCACTTGCGGCAGTCGATCCTTGAAATTGCTGATAAATTGCGTAACCAAGTTCTCCACTGCCGTTCACCCCAGCCCCAAGAGAATTTGGCTCATAGTACCCATCATATGCGCCTGTATACGCAGCCCCATCTGAATAACTTCCATAACCTCCATAGGAGGATCCATTAGTGTCTCCATATGAAGTGTACATGTCATTCGTATAGCCGTACTGATTTTGCTGTAGCTGTTGCTGCTGACCACTTGTATACATGGAGTGTGTATACTGCTGTTGCGGTTGCTGGTGGTGGTGGTGGTGCTGCTGCTGCTGCATTGGCGCTGGCTGCGCTCGTGTTACAACGGCAGGAGAAGACCCAGTAACAGCACCACTACTTTTTCCAGAACTGACAAACTCTTGTTCTTGTGAATAGCCTTGAAATTCACTTTGCCACTTTTGCGACGATCCTGCCTTTCCCCCTCTTCCGCGAGATTCTCGACCACCTCCACGGCCACTTTTTCCTGCGCCACTTGCTGTCTTTTGGTCTGTGCGTGAATTTGACACTCTGTCGGTGTTCAGCGAGGCTGGTTGGACGGCAGGGGCAGACGCAGTTGAGCTGGATCCCATGTACTGCGAGTGCAAGATTGGAGAAGCTTGTCTGACAGAAGGAGTTGGGACTCCATTTTTACCACTTATGCCACCCATATACTGAGAATGCAAAACTGGAGATGCTTGTTTGACAGACGAAGATGAAGAAGATTGAATCGATTGATTAGATTCGTTGCGCTGTTTCTGTTGGTGTTGTTGCCTTTTAGCTTCACGTTGTTGTTGGCGACTCTGCTGTTGTGGCGGTTGAACGGGAGGGCGAGCAGCATTTGAATTTTGCTGTATTGGTGAAGTTGGTTGCTGTGGTGGCTTCTGCTCAGAAATTGAAGATGTAGTCATGGTAGCTGTGTCAGGCCGTCTCGACTGAATTTTGACAATAACTGAAGGTTCAATAGCAGTTGCTGTGGTCGTGAATTTTTCTTGTTTCGGCTTCCGTTCTCTTTGCCGTGTCTTTTTCGCTGCAGAAGGAGCACTTAATATTGAGGCAGAGTCGGCATTGGTCCCAGATCCTGATTCCACAGTTGAGACTGCCAAAGTTGAGCCGCGGTCTTTTCTGGTTCCACGGGCAGAAGCGCGTTTTGATGCGGATGCTCCATCCTTTGGAGGCTTCTTTGATTTCAAATTGGAAGCAGCCGCAGCAGTTTCTTTTTTCTTTTTGGCAGATTCCATCGCAGCCTTCTTTGCTCGGAGATCATCAAGAAGGGGAGTCGATTTCGGCGCTGGAATTGCAGCGGTAAGCGCTTGCGGTATTGGTTCAGCTACGGGGGCTTCAGCTGTCAGAGACTCAAGAAATGCGAGATATTCCGGATCTGATTGAACGGTCATGTCAGCGAGTATGTGTGCAACTTTGACATTTTACCAGATTCAATTGTGTTGGCTCTATAGTCAGGCTTTGGTTGCTTCTTTGGAGTGCCTTGGTACGGGGCCAGTTCAACTGAAGCACTGAAAGTTGTGTTCGCTGGGGAACAAAGTCACATGTTGAACGAGGAGACGGCAACAAAAAAGCTCACCCGCTTCGTCCTGGAACATCCATCCGTTGAAGGCGTTAGCGAATGCAATCACTGGATCGAGACTTGTGAAAGTGAGGTACGCGACAGAACATCTGGAAAGCGAGGGAGGAGTGCAGCAGCAAATTAGGAGACCGAGACAACCATTTCGGAATAAAACGCACCTCTTTCCGGGTTTGCCCGTTACGTATTCGCTGCAGCATCCGCCGTAGTTGATTCCATCGCAGACACTTTCAAACACTTGCTGTGACAGATGCGGGGGTAGCTTGCGCACAACGACTTTGAACACGGTGGGGAGTGCTTTTTCACCCTTGTTTCTCGACCGCGCAGCGCCGCCTCGGCTGCGTTTTTTGGGAGCAGTTGTGGTTGATTCCATTTTTCCCCTTATTCACTTTTACTGGTTGTGTTTACTGTACTTACGAACTGACGCAAATCAAACCGAACTCCCTTCGAGCCCATCCCGACACCGCCATTCAAATTTGTTATCTCGGTCCCGGCAACAGGAGAAGTGCAATTGACAGAATCGATTTGGATGATTCCCAGCATCAGTAGTCACTCATCCCGGTGCAACACTTCAAACTCCGACGGCTGCCCCGGGCCGTCAGCGAAAGCCTTTTGACATCCCAGTTTGCGCTGCTAAAATGCAGCTGTCTAGCACACTCTCGCCATAAAAACTGAAGCATCGCTGTGGCGGTTTCTGAGCCATGGCTGGCAAGACGTGGAGGCTCACATTTCTGACAAAACGGCAATCCCCTTCCCTGAATCCATCGAATCAGAAGAAACTGCGCTTTTCGCAATGCGCATTGATCGGCGTGATTCCCGATGGTTTTGAAAGACTATTGAATTTGACGGCGGTGTTGTTGAGCGGTCATCACTTGGACGGAGACCCAGTTTCAACAGCTTTCTGTCCCTGCAGATCCTCCATCTTTTAAACAACCGATTTACGGAGCATCTCCCAGACTTTTCAAACTTGAACGGGCTTGAATGCCTCATTTGTTTCCGGTGGCAAACTTGCTGGTCCATTCCCGGCCAAACGTCGGAAACCACAGCAAGCTCGAAGAGACGCGTGCAGAGCACAATCAGTGCTTTTCCATCCCAACCGCAATCAAAAACTTGATCAAAGTCTCTGACCTCAGCATTTCGAATAATTAAATTCTGGCGAGCTACTGCAAGAACTATGGTGCTTGTGCGAGCTCTGAATAATTTTCCATGGAAGCTGCGGAGTGACTGGATCGCATAGAAGGAATCGGGGCATTCCGAGGCATAACGATCTTGAGGATGGGATTCCTAACTCTCGCGGTTGTTGCTGTTGCACTCGCTGCGCTTGTTTGCCAATCCGCGTTTGCAGGGACGAGCGCGGGATTTCAAGGCATTGTATAACTTTCCCGTGCTGTGCAAGGACAGTGTGGTTTTCATGCTGGCAGCAAGATTCCCACGCAAACTGATTCAATAAAACGAATCCAAGGCAAAATGAACTCAAACGCGTCTCGTTTAATTTAACATTTTAGCGCAACGAGACGCGCCAATCGGAACCATGCCATCACAAGTCAATAAATACAAATACGAAAACAGAGAAAGCCACAGTCAACTTCAAAGTTTGTCGTAAAAGTCCTTAAGGACCGGCATTTCAACCTTAAGTCCCTTTCTTGCACGAGTACGGAGAAGAAGATCATGGGTAATTGTACCTTCCTCAAGTGGGTTTCCTTCCATGATTTGCCAGTGATCAAACACACAATGGGGGATGGCCTGTCCACCTGTGGCAGCACGCAAGTCTCCAGCAAAACCAAATGATTCCATGACCGGGAGGTAGGCACGGACCTGGAAGAGTGGGGTTCCGGATTTTTGTTGGAAAACAACACCACGACGTTTGTTGAGCACAGATAGAATTCCTCCAATGGCAGCTTCGAGACACTGGATTTCAACAAGGTATACTGGCTCCTGGATACCTGGGTTGGCAGTCAAGAAGGATGCAAGACAGACACGACGCGCAGTTGGAATAATTTGACCTCCACCGCGGTGAATGGCATCAGACAGCAGAGCAACATCAAGAATGTTAAAACGGACGGAACGCATGCTCTCATCGGCAAGGCATCCTTCCTTGGTGGCCCACTGGAATCCAGACACGCAAGAGTCCTTGATTTCGTTCAGGTACTGAACTGCCTTTGTGAGATCAACCAGCATGTTTGCACCTGTTGTATCTGGACCAAAGCACCAAATCTTGCGAGCTTCAGTAACATCCCACTCAAACTCGTTAGCAAGGATACGAGCACGGTACTTGAAATCATCTTTGGGGTTCACTTTTCTGGACTCGATGGCAACAGAAAGCTCCTCAGTCATTGGGAGAGCCTTCATGTAGATTCGGTTGTGCTTGTTTGGGGACTTGGATAAACAAGTAATGCTGGACTCAGCCTGAACAGTTTCACGAAACGGAACGACCGGGTCTCCCCTTCTCAACGGAACGCCAAAGTAGTCTTCCTCAAGTTCCTTCAAGCAGATTTCCAAGTGAAACTCGCTAGCACCACCAACAAAGAGCTCGCCTGACTCGGATGTGAAGCAAAGAACACACGGGTCGCACTTTGACAGACGCTTGAGACCTTCAACTAACTGGGGCAAATCTTTGGTATTTACGACTTCAACTGCAATATGCACGACTGGTGACACAGAGAACTTCATGACCTTCAAGTTGTGCGCAGACTCGGAGGTAGTGACAGTGCCAGACTTGAGCAAGAACTGGTCAATTCCGACAAGTCCAACAATATTTCCACATGGGCAGTCCTCAATTGTTTCGACAAAACGCCCCATCATGAAGACAGTACTCTCAATGTTCTTGACGAACAAGTCCTCCTTCTTTCCTGAGATGTAGTTGGGTCCCTGGATTCGGACCTTCTGTCCAGCGCGAACAGTACCAGAGAAGACACGACCAAACGCGTAGAAACGACCCTTGTCGGTGGTGGGAACCATCTTGGAGACGTAAACCATGAGAGGACCGTCTGGGTCGCAGTTCTTGATGGCAACGGCGCACTCGTCATCAAGGGGACCTTCGTAAAGGCCTTCCATACGGTACTTTTGAGCAGTGACTGGGGAGGGCAAGTGGATGCATGTCATCTTCAAAACGGCATTGGCAACTGGCAAGAATGTACGCATGACAGCTTTGAGAAGAGGCCTTCCTTCCAACTCAGTATCACAAGGCTCGAGGACAATATTGAGCTTCTCCAGGAGGGTAATTGTCTCCTCCTTCCTGAAGCTCATGATAGAGTCAAAGAGCTTGTAGATGGGGTCAAGAACAAATACGTTGAAAGCACGCTCAAGGTCCTTGCCATTCGCATCCTGAGCCTTGGTTGTCCACTTCTTGGTGGCTGGGTCGAAGTAGTTGTCACCCCAGAGCTTGGCCATTAACTTATCCTTGGAAACGCCAAACTTGTTGGAGTAAAGAGCTGCAAACTGGGAAAGTGTGAAGGCCCATCCATGGAGACCAGACCCGAAGCAGACAGCGCCCTTCTCTGGGGACACCTGCATGTCACCAAGAGCATCCACATGGTAGGTCGAAATGATATCGTTGACATTTTTGATGATGTTACGAAAGTTCTATTTTGATTGTAACGAATCTTAGGATTCGCAGCAGGAGAATGGTAGAATATGAACACTTACAGTGTACAACGATTCCTTGTCAACTTGCAACTCCGACAGGGCCCGGTCGACCTTGTTGATGATGATGACAGGCTTAACTCGTTCTCCAAGAGCTTGACGTAGCACGGTTTCAGTTTGCATACACACGCCGTCAATGGTGTCAATGACGACAAGGGCACCGTCACTGACGCGAAGGGCTGCCGTGACCTCAGGGGAGAAGTCGGCGTGACCTGGGCAGTCGATCAAGTTGATCAAGAAATCTGACCCTGAAGAAGGGCGCGAATGTCACTCGTTGACTGCTAAAAGGCAAGTAACTCACCAACAGTTGGTTGCTTAATTTCAATGAGGTCTTGTCCAGGCATGTTGAAGCGCAAGGGGGAAGTACTGGCCTTGATTATGATACTCTTGTCAAGTTCATCATCACGCCCCAGGCGACGGTAATTAGCTCCGATACGAGCTCCAGTAACTATACCCGCCTTGAAATGGAGGAAATCCTGGATGCCGCATAAGTATGATTTGAATTGTGATGTTGTCATGCAGGGGGATACTCACAAACAGGGTACTCTTTCCGTGGTTGACATGCTGACACAAAAGCAAAAAAAATATCTGTGAGAAGAGAAGCATACGCGTGGTGCACAACAATGCTCACTGCAATGATGGATATGTTACGGATGTTTGTCCTCTTGTCCATTAGAGCTCTCAGCTGCAAGATGGCGCTGTTAGCGAAACGTCAGTACTTCGATAAGGAAGCATATTACCTCTGTATGTCCGAGAATAATGAAGGCAAGGGTGAAAATGGTTATGCGGGTTGGTGTCAGGTGATGGAAGAAGAGTCAAATGTTTATGAGCACCATTTATCGGAAGATCAACCTGTGTGCGTTGAGTTCAAATCGATAATTAACTTGCATGTTCAAGACGGACGACTCCACTCATCGCAGGAGAGAGCGGACAACTCATCAGTCAGCCTGGGCTCCTTATGACAGTTTCAACCAATCCATAACAGACCCTATTTCACTCATCCCCTCCTATCCCATCATAACCACGTCTCACGCCCCTTCCAGCGCTGTATCCGCTTTCGAGCACCTCTAGATGCGTCTCATACTCTACGCAACGGCGGATGGTGCCAAGGGGTGTTGTGCAGAATCACTCACCATTTTGTTTGGACAAATTTGGCGTGGGCAAAGTTGGGTTTGTAAGTGCGGTGCAAGTGCGGGTCAAGGTGCTGGGATGCGTCTTCATGAAGGAGGAAGGCGCTGCATTTAAGCTGAGCCACAAGTGCATGGTAAAATCCGACTGGGTCACTTTGCCTTGCCATTTTATTTAGAGTTTTCAGTATAATGAGGTGCCCGGCAAACTCGCGTGAAAGTCACGGACTTTGTCAAGGAACTTGTCAGCAGTTTTCGACAAATCAAACAAGTTGAACCAAGCTGTATTTCAATCAATTGTCAGACTCATTATAGCACTTGATGTAAGTTGTCAAGCAAAAATCCCTCAGCTCCGCGTATGCGCGCTCTGGGTCGTCATTCATAATTTTGAGGTCAAAAAAGTCTTGCAAGTCCGCATAGGATTGTACGCCGGGTGCCTTTGCCATCCATTTCTGAACGTTTTCTTGAAACTGCTCCTCCGTCATCAAGGATGGTGGTACCGGGGCAGCTGCTCCAGCTCCATCCGCGGAATTGGCTGGCTTTACCTGAGTTGCAGCACCAATTGTCGGCTTTACCAAAGGTGGCAATGCTACCAATCCTGAATTAGGGTACCCTCCTGTCACCAAGTTTAACAAGCTACTGTTTCCGTCTCCTTTCTGCAATATCATTCGTCGAATCCCATCATCGTCCAAGAGACCGCCTGCTGTTGTCGGTGCCGTTGTCTTTGAGCTTCGATTTGATGCTGCAGACATGGGTCTAGAATCTAGCAAGCCTCCAGCAGTCATGGATGAATCATTAATGGGCCGTGAAAAGTTTGAGATGCCGGGGGGCAGTCCTGACAAGGGTCGATCAAGGCCTGAAGATGGACGAGACTGATCCGGTGATGAAACTGCTGTGCTGTTTTCTGGAATTGTGATTCCAGTGTGGGCATAGTTTGTCTGTGTTTCGCTGGTCCGATGTGCAGTTGAAGGCCGAAAACGCTTTTCCAGTCGATTTTTAAGTACTTCTAATGATGGGACTGTTATGAAAATATAGAGAGGTTTCAGGTGGGATCTTTTCAGGGCCAGGACACCCTGTTTATCCAAAGTGGGCGTTAGCAATCAATATTTTCCCTTCAAGAAAAAAAGAGGTGGACCTCTATCTCCAAATCCATGATGCACACTTTGCCTTCCTCAGTGACCTTATCAATGGCTTCCATGCTGGTTCCGTACATATAGCCAAAGAGAGTCACAACTTCTGCGAATTTACCCTCTTCAATCATTGCCTCCATCTCGTGCTTTGTGACAAAATGGTAATGAGTTCCTTGCTCTTCGCCAATTCTCGGTTTGCGCGTCGTATGTGAGACTGAGCAGCCGTAGATGTGCGGAAAATCTTTCAGCAGTCGATTTGTCAAGGTCCTGTATATTGCCAGCGTTTCAGACTATTTCGCAGGACAGTAAAACACGCCCACCTTTTACCAGCACCACTCGGACCGCATAAAACAATAGGCCTCAGATGTGTAGCTCTCATCAAATCCTCAGCCTTCACTTTCGCATACAACTTTGCCTGCCGCTTCAATAAACAACTATGCTGTAGACTGGCCACGACACCTGGTGACGGGTTGAAAGCATTCACAGCAGCCACTTTTTCCTCTACAGTTAAAGGCTTTGCATCCAACACCGTCAAGCTCTGAAGTTGGAATGCAGTTGCGAGTCGGTTGTTGTGCGCAATGGTTTCCGAATTTGTGGAAGTTGACGTTTCTGGACGCCGTTTCGTTGAACTCTTGCGCGTTAGGGCTGACGTGGAACTTGCGCTGGAAGCGGCGCTCCCGCTTTGGAGGAGCGCGCTTTTGACTGAGCTGTTTGTTTCTGATACAGTGACTCCTGGGATGACTGGGGCGGGCGGCATGACGATGGGGTTGTCTCTGAAGGACAGCTCAGTGAGCATTTTCAAGGTTGATTTGAGGTGCGTTATTTGCTCGGGTTCGTCAATGTCGTTACAGTCCAAATCCAAGCGACGCAGGAATTTGTGGTTTGGATTGAGGCTGGATAGTTTCCTGATGTTGTTGTTGCTCAGTTGCAGATCTTCCAAGTCTGACAGCGTTTCGATGCCTTCTAGTGATTCGAGCCGGTTGGACCGCTGGTGAGGAAGAGAATGAGTGATTTGGGACATGTGGTGGTCATGTTCCGTCAAGCGCGTACCAGGTCCAAGCATTTTATGGGAAGATCGTCCAAGTTGGAAATGCGTTTAATTTCGTTGAAGGAAAGGCTAAGATTGGTCAGAAAGCGGCATTCGTCCAGTCCTGTGATTTCTTGGATGTAATTGCCTGCCATGAAAATCAACTGTTCTCAACGACCGGACCGCGTTTATGCCGCCTACCAAGAATAAAATAAACTCAACTGTCCAAACGCACGCTTTTCAAGAAGCGATGCTCTGATAAATCTCGAATTTCGTATATTTGGTTGTGCGAAAAATCCATCTCTTGAAGGTTGAAGGGAGGCGGGTAAAAGTCCAGCACTTCGGACAACTTGTTGTTACTGACGTCCAGTTTGACCAGGTATCGCATAGAGCTTAAGCAGGAAAGGTCTAGGTACCGTTTTGGAGAGCATCAGCAGAAGCCGTGTTTTCGTTTCAGTCTCACCCGTGATCAGGTTTCCCGAAAGATTCAAATTCTGAATAAACTGATATGGCTCGAGCGCACTAATGTCATTGAGCGACTCATTCTATATAAAGTCGTTGAGAGTTTAACTGAAACGCGCTATGCAGATCGGCACTGTTGTTACCGGAATGGCCAACTTCAAGAAGACCTGGCTTTGCCCGTCAGGACTGCGGCCAAGCTCACCAAGACCCCGCTTGAGCAGCTCCGGCGTTACTGCAATGCGAGGGGCAACGCAAGCATCGTTGCCGTTGTCGTCATTGTCCAGGACATCATTTTCAAAGTGCGAGTTGAAGATGCCCTCCTTCATCCCTTCATACAGCTGGGATCCGTACGAGCTGCACCGGATGTCCATCTCCGATGTCGAGTCGAAAGTCACGGCCATTATTGTCAGGACCAAAAAAAGTTTGTCAAAACCAACTCTTTACTCAACCATCACAAATGCCTCGCAGCACTCTTTTTGAAGGAATCTTTGGTAAACGGATTCGTTGACAGCCCCAAATACTCCTCAATCTCCCTCTTGGCCGTCCCCAGCATCTTCAGCTTCGTCTCCCCAACAACCAACGTGTCAGCACAGCGAATCCTGTAGTACAGCCCTTGCGCATTGAGAAACTCCAGCTCCAACGCCCATCCGTTACGCTTCAGCGATATCTTGTCTTCCACAATGTGCGCGGCAACGGCTTCGCGGATTTGACCCACGCGAGTACGGGAAACTTGGCCAAACTTGGATTTGGTCACGCGAACTGTCCCACGGGTCTTGTCCAGATGGATCGTGTGTGTGTCGTCGATGAACATGGTCGCCATGAGGAGACTTGAAACAAATGCCGCGCCCCCCAAGAGGATATCCGCCCGGCTGAGATAAATGCAGAGAGTGAGGACCGATATAAGGGATGCAGCTAGGATATAGTCTGTGGAGGAAGGTTGGATCAGGGTCAGACTCGCGGTAGTCTCATCGTCAGAGATGCTGAGAAGGCTGCTTGATGAACGGGAATCTGAACTCATTTCTCCTCAAACAAACGACTTCCAAGAATAGAAAATGATTTTTTAATTACTCGGACGATGACTTTTTTGCCGACACTTTTCTGGCACGCGGCTGCTTCTTTGGCTCAGCGGCGGTCTCTTCGTCGCCCTCTCCTTCCTCGCCGTCTTCATCTTTGCGGCCGCGCTTCAGTCCCTTCATTTTACGGGTCTGCAGCTTGGTCAAGTCTTGTTTCTCCATGTGCACACGTCCCAGCTTGTCGCCCATCTCATCGCGTTCAATGTTCTTGACCTTCTTTTGCTATTGATTTGAATCAACCAGTCGTTAATTGATACTCAGAGGGCAAGCAAAAAAAAATACCACGAACCTGTAACTCCTTGGGCACCCTCAAAGCCTCCTTATAAACAGTTGCATCGGCAAACTGAGTTCTGCCAACTTTCATCTCCAAAGCAGGTCCACATTCTTGCAGCTCCACTTTCGGCAGCTTTGTGCCGCTCTTTTTCAGAACAACCATGTAACTCCTCAAGTGAACAACGCGATCCGTGTCTACAGTGCAGCAAATGACGTGGTCTAATCCTTTCAAATTCACTTTGTCAGCATTTGAAGCACCATTTCCGTTTCCAAGCAAATCCATCAAGCTGCTTTTGATTCGTCCGAACTCTTCGTCGACTTCCCACAAATCTCCTTGGAATACGAGACATGGGCGGTTTCCAATCACAGGCTTTGGTCCTTCGAAGGCTTCTGTTGGAAGTCCCCGCTGCACAAGAAGCTCGACCATGTCGAGGATTTGGTGGTCGAATGTGCGCATCAAGGTGAGGCAGTGAGGTCTTTTCTTTGAGTGGGATGCGAGGAGAAGAAGGGGCGAGTTGTTTTTTGTGCTCAAGAATTCGACGGGGCGCGGGTCCTCTGAAAGATATAAAAAATACAAGTCAGCTTTCACCCGTGATGAGCATCAATACGAAGATTGGGTTCGAACCAAATGGATGCAGATCATTTTTCTTTGAAAAGAGAACGCCATTGGGACGACGCAGGGCGTACTGTTTAGGGGTTGGTTCAGTGAGTGTGAAGCCAACATACAGTATGTAGCAGCTGCTTATTACCAAGTCCTTCAGAGCATCCATTCCGAGCTCCGAAGTGGTGGAGCCTTTGATGAAGAGGGCCATCTTTACGTTTTCCTCCAGCTGACACGGGAGAGGTTGGTCAGTCAGACAACAGGACTGCAAAAAGGACACGAACCATGGGCTCTCTTTTCTTCATGGCTCGCTTCGACGCGGCATTTCTTGGCCTGGCAGACACGGGGGACAACAGGGGATAAGTCACGGGTACTTCTCCAGGTTGAAGTGGGATGTCCTCACTTTGATCGCAGCATGATGTGATTTTTAACTACGAAAAAAAGAAAGAAAGAAAAAGAAAACAGAAAATGTGGATTATTGCAAAGCGCCTTTTCTCAACAACATCGGCGCTTCGAAGCCACGCAAACCCACTGGTACTCCCTCATACAACACCAGTGCTTGAAGCTGCAGCAGTCTCGCTGACATTCCGCTGTTCTCATGCAGGGGCTGCCTACCCGCATAAACACACCCCACCCATCCACGAACCCGAACATTACAAAGGGCCTTCCCCAGCGGCGAACCATTCCAAACGTGAAGAAAGTTATTGCCGTTTACTCTGCGAAAGGCGGTGTCGGGAAGAGTACCACATCGGGTTCGTCCCATCCTTTCGAATAGTATCTTCGCGTGTGTTCGTATGATCTCACGTGTATTTTGTCCATCAGTCAACCTTGCAACGAGTCTTGCAGCAAAAGGAATTCGCTCTGGGATCCTTGATGCGGACTTGTTTGGTCCTTCGATTCCTTTGATGATGAACTTGGTGGGTCAGGAAGCTCTGCTCGCACCCAACAGCAATCATCTGCAACCACTCGTCAATTACGGAGTCGAATGCATGTCGATGGGATTTTTGGTAGACCAAGATCAGGCTGTAGTTTGGAGGGGGATGATGGTGAGCGCGATCACTTGCTTTCCCCACTCATGGTTGCGCGCGCGAAATAACGTCCCTGTCGAATCCAGGTGATGAAAGCGATTCAACAATTGCTGTGGCAAGTTAAATGGTCTGATCTGGATGTGCTCGTGATCGACATGCCGCCCGGCACCGGCGATACTCAGATATCAATCTTGCAGCAGGTTGCGCTGGATGGTGAGTTTTTGTCGCGCTAGATTGTTTGCTTACACTTCTTGGTGCAAACTATACCATAACAACAGGCGCTGTGATCGTGTCCACACCGCAAGATGTTGCATTGGCCGACGCAAAAAAGGGAATCACACTTTTCAGCAAAATGGATGTACCAGTTGAGTAGCAACCCTTCAACGCGCGGGCAAACAAATTTCGATGGACAAAATACTCACAAAAAGCGAACGCAAGCTAGATTCTTGGACTCGTTGAAAACATGAGTTTCTTTACTTGTCCAAACTGCAAGCACGAATCGCATATCTTCAATCCAGCGCCCATTAGTGGCAACCAAAATCGGGTCAGTGCATTGGCAGCGAAACTTGGCGTGTCTGTGCTTGCAAATGTGCCGCTGGATCCTGCCGTCTGCGAAGCTGCTGACTCTGGGAAACTTGTTTCGGTGGTGGCGGGAACACAGACGGGGCAAGTGTATGTTGCCTTGGCAGATCAAATTGCAAAGAAACTGGGGTTGCAAGGAAATCAATAAAAAGGGCCTGTCTGACGTCATTTGCCGTTTAATATTGACAAAAAGCAGCGTAAATACAATTGCGAGGAGAAACAAAAGAAGGAAACAGAAAAAGGGGGAAGTAAAAAGTAGAGCGCAGGGGTATCAGCTCTTGTTCTCCTCAGGCGGTGAGTGTAATAACGAAGCTCCTCTCAATCCAGCGTCTCGCTCATCATCATCATCATTGTCATGTGCAACCAGCGCCAGCCGGATCACATTGACTGACTCGTTTAGTTTCGCTGCGAGTAATATGTTTTCCCTCCGTAATTCGTCATTGATGGCCTGCGTGCAGTTTAGCGAATTCATAAATCACTGCCAAAATATGCAAAATTGTAATTGAGCACACCTTTTCTTTCGACAGTTCCGCATCCGCTTCCCGCTGCATAGAGTGCTTCTGCTTTTGAACCAAGTCCTTAAGACGCGGGATAAAAACCATTTTAGAAAATGGATGCGGACAAGCAGGCAGCACAACCGCCGCCAAATCAGCAGCAAGAAATTCACCGTTTGCAATCTGAATTTGATCATAATGGCTTCGATGGATGCTTCGTATTGCTTGATGAGATTATTGAGTATCTTGTTTTCCCGTTGCAGTTCAATGATGCGGCTCCCCGTGTCTGAAAAGGGAGTTGAAGATGGTACGGTGTGAGGACTGTGCATATCTTCGCAACATCGCAGAGCCAGAGAGCATAATGCGTGTGCAGATTACGAACCGGAGCAGCCCGTTGCTTCGTTCTCAAGCGCCTGTTCGCGCGCGGCTTCGAGTTGGACCTAAGCAAGACGCAAGTTGACAGTTGAGCATGGGCGTTCAAAAGAGCGTGTCGGCAGCGATCGACGAGCTGAAATACAAGGAAGCAAGGTGCACCCACCTTCAGAACTGCGGTCGAATCTTGCAAATGAAGCACTTGCTGCTGGTTCTGGTGAAGCAGATTGCTCAGCGTCGTGATGCGCTCCACTAGTGCATTCTGGTTTGGTGCGTCCATAACATGTATTTAAAATATTTAAATGTAAATTCCAAACAAAACAGCCAAACGTCCTTCAATGCCTTTGACAAGCAGCACCATTGACACGAAAAATACTCGGGCGAAAAGCTCATCTTTTACTGCGTCGAAGAGGAGTGACATCTAAGCACCCATCCAACCCATCCAGCATTTCAACATGTACTCAGCAGTGGAGACCACTACTTCCGACTCTGCAGAAGTCTGCCATTCTGGAAACTATTCACTTGTTCCCCAGGTGCTTCCACCTTTTCTGCGGTCTTCTGGCTGACAAGCACCTTCTTCACACGGCCAAACCCGCTATGTCTCCTCCGAATCCTCCTCATGCACGCGACCATGCCGCTGCTCTTGTCGAGGACACTACGCTAAAATCATTCGCGTTTTAAGAGCTGACATCTACTGCAGCTACACCAATGTGCCAAATAACTTCCCTGGCAACGAAACCGAAGAGTTCGACTAAAAAAAAATATACATGGAATCCTCTTTCGCTGCTACCTTGCCTGAAACTGGATTCTCTTTTGACATTATCAAGCACGTTCGTCGTCTCTACCTCGCCACTACCTCCTATCCAATCTTCATCAATAAGAAAACACCAGCCTGGCTGAATTTGCAAATGACCCCGGATCAATCCATTCTTGCCAACTGGCAGGGCTACTCCACGCAGCTCGTTGATTTCAGGGATCTTGACCATCTTCCTCAAATCGCCGCCTTTGTCACATTTCCTCACATCAAACATATCGTCATCGATGGGCTTCAAAACTACCCTTCACGCGCACGATACAATTTGTGACGAACACCAACTTCTCGCTGCTCTCATCCAAGATCCAATGGACTCCTTCAACTGTCGCGCTACCCAATGATTCCACTTCATCAGGGAGGGTTTCATCTGCCCATCAAACAAATGACCAAACTGACGGCGCTACCAAAACCAGTTTGCAAAGAGGAAAGAATAGCATGCCTTACCGACGGAACTTTCCCTTCAACTAAGTGACCGCCCATCCAACCCTTGCTCTTTTGTATTTCCCACTGGAAACGCAACTACCTTCCGGAGTGCCTGAAACCTGTTCCTGCCAAAAAAAAAAAAAGCAGATCGTATCGTTCCTCTTCGTTCTTCAACATTTATCCATCTTTCCTTGAATTCAAGAACAGCTGCAAACAAAGCACTTGTTGAAATCAATCAACTTTTTTAACTCTTTCTGGACAAAGGGTTACTATTTAAATTCTTCTCGCACTTTCTTTTTCAAACTTCAGGTTTGTCACAAACAATCCCTCCACAAACTCCCCAACAGCGCGTCCTGTCCACTTCCACCCACCACTGCACACGGACCAGCCTCCCCACACTCACCCGCAACTACAACAGTCTGCTGGACCAGTTTTTCCAAAACGGACTCTGTTTCCTGACCCATTTCGCCAAGAATATACCGATCCAAAGCCCCAGCAAGTATATCTCGTGCACCCGTATCCATCAGTTGGACGACTTCCAAAGGCACTGATACTTTTTGATTCTCAACACTCCGCAAATTCTTTAACGCGTCTCCCGCCGCCGCTTTTTCATCATCTACTCCTCTCACACGCTGGTGCTGAATAGTGGTGGACTTCATTTTCGCACTCTTGTTGGTATCCGTAAAAACATCAGAGCGCTTCTTTTGAGATTTAGAAGTCCTCACAGAAACTGGAGCGGAGCTTGAAACGACTGAAACACCGCCATCACTCGATGATGCCGTGCTTGCTTTACTCATCCTCCGATCACTGTTTCCGCGTGATTTCCATGCCGTCCATGCATCCAACAAGGCTGCCTTTGGGTACGCAACAAGGCTAAAGAGTTCCGTCAATGCATTTTGTGCGGATAACTGAAGAGATGATTCGGTGTTTGGTGAAGTGAACGTGTCAGTCAGAGTTCGGCCCAAGGATATGATATATGAGTCCTGAAGTTCTTGATCGCTTTCTGAAGCAACCAGTGGAGTAGCTGTGTTGGTGGTATTGTGGTTGTTTTTTTCGTTCGTTGATTTGTTGCTGCGGGAGTTGCTGATGCTGTTGCCGTTTGTTGTACTGCTTTGATTCGACTTGTTCTTGTTGCTGTTGCCATTGCTGAAGGTTTCGGGAATTTCATGCATCCAACAAACGGCCTCGATGAATTCGCGGCATTTGAGGGCAAAGAAAATATGCATGTTTTTGGAGAGAATGTTTGGATACTTTTTTTCAGTGAGTGAGACGGCGCCAGTGATGTCTCCCGAAAGAATGCACGTGCGAATTCCTTTTTTTCGCGTTCCAACAACAAATAAGAATGAGTCAAATGTCATTCAAGAAAAAAATCAGCTCACGTTTTCGAATGGACAGAGCTTCTGATGTTTGGGCATCATTTTCTTGATCGATTTCCATCAAACTCGTTTCTGCAGAATTTGAATCACCTCCGCGTTTCGAACTCCCGGTTGCATGACTACCGATTTCAATTCCATCCTCGACGTCGTATTTCAAAACAGTTTTTTTCAATGCTGAAGACGTTTCATGGTACCCAGCATGTTCCAAATGCTGCGCAATTAATTTATGCAGTAGCAAGTCAGATGTCGAAGACAGTCGGTCAGCGCGGAGTTTAGCATTTGCAGCTTCAAACACTGCATTTTTTGAATTTGGATCGGTTGTTGCGGGTTCTGCGACAGGTGGTTCGGAACGAGATTTCGATATTGGTCGGAGGGGAACAGATTGAATTTCCCTCCATATTTTTTGTTGTGCTTCCTAAAATCGAGGGGGTTTCAGTTGTTTTGGATGGCCTTATTTTTTGAATCTAGGAGACATATTACCAAGACATAGCTGTCAATGTCAAATTTGAAAGGAGTTTCGAATCCAAAGGTAATTTCCATGCATTCCTCTGGTGTTCTAAATCCAACGGTAGGATGTAATGGGACACTTGGCGAGATGTTTTTGAACGCCACACCTGCATTCACAAGAAATTAAGATCGCACCAGTTGTCCAAATGCCTTCAGGTAAGCTGAGGCGCAAATGTACAAACCAATCATCAGTCCATTTTTGGTAAAAGAGATGGTGTTATCAAAGTAATTGACTAGACAGCCTACAACGTCCCCAGTGGTGTACGTTGGACCAAATGTGCGGCCCTTGCCAGTGCACTCAAAAATGAACCCATCATCACCATGGTAGCCGTAAGAACGAGGATCCCAGCCTGGAAAGAAAAGCGCGAGGAAAAGGAGCATTCGGGGTGAAGACAGGTTTAAATGCGCATGCTCAGAGACGCGACAAAAGTTAAACAAGTGAAATGCAAGTCATACCAGGAAGTCTATCTAAATCAACGTCACGAGCCGATAGACCCATGCCCATCCATCCGTCCCTCCCCTTGCTGATGACATTGACTTCAAAATAAAAGATTGGAAGAATGCGAGGAGATGGACAGGGTTTGTTGCATCTGACTGAAGCAGCGTCCTTATCAAAAGCGCCAGGACCCGTGTAGCGGGCCCTTGTTGCTGATTGATCGAGCAGCAGGAATTGGTGATTGTTTCGCAGCGTGCGCAGTTGAATGGGCGGCTCTTTGAGCAGGAAATGCGAGGGCATTGCTTGCCGCACAAGCGCAGAGAGCAAGTGTGGCGCAAGGGGCGCAGTGTGTTTGCTGGCTGCCATGAGCGGCAACAGATACTGCGCCTGTGTCTGCAAATTGAGTAAGTCGCCGTTGCTGTTTCCGGTGCCACTGCGACTGTGGCTGTGACCAAACGCACACGTGTTTGCGCTGTTTCCGTTGACGCCGTTGGTGCTGTTGTTGGAGTGAACGCGCGCACTATCCTGGCCACGCTCACAGCTCCGGCCACACAGTAACAGTGCGTGCGTGTACGAGGGCAGCGAGTTCGTAGCACTGTCCGAGAATGTCCTCTCGGTGTGGCTGTGCTGGTACTCGTAGTCGGCATAGTCTGCGCCCCGGGTGTCGTCCTCGCTCTCGTGCTCCTCCTCTGCTTCTTCTTCTGGCTCCTCCGCGTCGGACGCTTCGCTTGCCGCATTCATTCCGTCGTCGTCTTCGTCCGACGACGATGTCCATGTCGACGAGTACTCCATCTTTCTTTTAACTTTAAGATGCCTCAAAGTGAGTCGTTGAACTCATAAGCATAAATATTCACATTTTCTGCTGTCAAGCGTCACGCACAAATGGACGACGACACGGACGACGAAACACAGGCGCTGCTGCCTCGCATCAATCCAACTGGCTCGGCAGTCTCCAACTGGACATTCCTCTCTTACGCGCATGCAAACATAAACAGCAGAATGGTCGCTATCCTCGATGCCGTCCTCAGTCTCGCTCTGTTTGCGCTCGCGACATTGCTTGTTACCGCCGATTTCTCTGTTCATATTCCTCTGCTTGCCTTAATGCGCGCTGTGCTGGTGCTCGTCCGGGGTTCAGAACTGCGCGTCGAAGCGGCCCAGGTCCTACTCATCCCAATGCTTGACATTCGTGTTTCCATCTTTCTAAACTTTGTCTTTACTCATCTTAAAGGCTTCAATCTGCGTTGCCGTTGTCGTGTTTTTGTCAAGCCCATCTGTCCACGCTTTGCTTCTGTTACTCGGCGCCACCGTCACTCCAGCCGCTAT
Organism: Chytriomyces confervae; assembly: GCA_006535975.1. NCBI lineage: Eukaryota > Fungi > Chytridiomycota > Chytridiomycetes > Chytridiales > Chytriomycetaceae > Chytriomyces > Chytriomyces confervae. Next base: position 5,355 of record QEAP01000339.1, on the reverse strand, counting down.
CTGGCTCTTGCGACCATGCGATTCTCTATCACACGATGCACCTCATCTCGAATCGGACGCCCCAACAAACGCAACAACCACCACTCGAATCGCTTCCGACGGACCCTTCAATCCATTTCCGACATTCAACCAACTGCCTGCCACACCAGTTTCACTGGACGACACTCCAACAGACTCTACAATTGTGTTTCTATTCCCGGACTTGCTTGCTCCAGACTTGAACAGCCCCCAGCAAACGTATCGTGAATCCCCAGCAATCATCCCCGAAGCCAAAGAAATGCTGACTCCCCTGTTTGGAAAAACGGCTGCGTTCTCATCAAGCGCGCCGAATCCATCCTTTATGAACAAACGGTTGGATTCTGACCCAATCACTGTGGCGGGACCAAATGACCCAAATGATTCACAAGCCGATCAAGAAACACACAATCCATCGGCATATCCAGTGTTAGACCGGAATCACACGAATCATCCGTTTTCCTCCACATCAATGGTCACTTCTCCGGGTTTGAGCAGTGCTCCAACTGATGGCGCGATCGTATTAAACATGAACAGTCATAATCAAGTTTTAAACGTGCGTCCGCCTATTCAGCATCGCGCCACAGATACAACAATGGAAGATTCGTTTTTGGGAAATATTGCAACGAATGGATTTAGTATCCGAAAGAAGGAGCAACTCGCTTCTCAGCGGTTGGCCAACGATGCGTTTCCCAATGAAGCCAGTTGCGTGACAGAGGGCGAAACTGAAAACAGAGTCAAAGAAACTTCAACAGATGCGTACAACAGGCTTGGGCAGACATGGCTGCATTCAGAATCTGTTCTGTCCAGTATCAATTTGATGTGGAATGGTGATTACGACGGTGCGGAAAGCTTGTTATTGAGCAAGACAAACATCACGCCATTGACTCCAAGCGCAAGAGTGTCCCTACACCTCGCGGAGGTATTTTATACTTAAGTGTATGCAATGTCGCGTGACACTAAGATATATCTCTTTCACAGTTGTTTATGCTTATCCAGTTGAGCTCCGGATGCGAAGATGACATCAGCAACGCGTTAAAAAGTATCAAAAGCGCAGAGATTGTTTGTGGAAACCTTCTTCAAAATTCTTCAGAATTGGTGTGTTTGCTCTCACACCATCTTCCCACTACTTCGCCTGCGTTTAACATTTCTCTGTTTTCGATCTTTACTGGATAGAGGGCACTGTTTTCTTCTCTGCCATCCATTTTTGACCATGAAAAAGCGCTACAAGACTCCTTGTTTGAATTATACCAGCTGGATACAGAGTGCTGTTTCGCTGATACCCTCTTGTTCAAAGGAGTTTGTCAGATTTTCATGGGTCGAGAAATCAAAGGAACATCGTGAGTGAAACATCTGACGCTTTCTATCGCCACGGATTTTATTGAAGGCCAACCGACGCGTTTGGTGTCTGCGATTACAGGACATTAAGAGCATCTTTTCGAATCTACCAAAAACTGATGAAGCGTATTGAGCACTTGGACATTACTTCGACTAAACCCGAAATCCGGCACATCTATGAACGAGAGAAATCTCGCGTGCAAGACACTGTTTCCTTCGGAACTGCGTTTTTTGACTTTGTTTTGGAAATTGTATGATCTTGCGCGAAAGATCGCGTCTTCTCCGTTTCCATGGAATCATGTCACACTAAATTTTGCAAAAACCTTTACTCTAGGTCCCACACGGCCTCGCATCGATCCTCAAAGCTCTCGGCTTTTCATCTAACAGGTCAAGCGCCATCATGACCCTGACTCGGATATCTCGATCAGACTCCCTGCGGGCACCGTTGGCGATTTTTGTGCTCTTGTTTGAGTCTGCGTCGTTCACAAGCGCTGTTGGCGTTCTTCGCATGCGAAAATGGGCTAGTGATCCGTTTTCAAGCGCTGCGGCCGGGTTTGCAATGGGTGATGCTGGTGGCAGCGGCCCAGCAAGTACGCCAGATAGTCTTCGAACCAAGAGTTTTCGTCAGAGTGTGCCTGAGGATGCTTTTGTTGCGAACGGCCGGATAATCGAGACAGTTGTTGTTGGGGTAAAAAAGGTGAAGATGGGAATGCTGTTGGCTCAGGACGCGTTGAATCGATGGCAGTTGAGTTATTTGTTGCCTGCCCACGACCTCTCAGTTTGAGCTGATCGTCACCACCCCCACTTTTTGTTGGCGCAATCAGAAAAAGCCCCGTTTTCAATATTATGGCGTATTATATTTGGCGGAAAGTGGGTTTGACTGATGAGTCCAGTCGATTTTTGAACATTGCAATATCCTCCGTGTCTCCGTCCGTCGTTGCCTATCCAGTGGCGCTGTGGTTTGAAATGGCGTGCCATCTTGCATTACGGTAATTTATTTTACCTGTCGCTTCAGTAAGCGAGTTTTTGAAAACCATTTGACAAATAACAGGTGCGACTGGCAACCCGCGCGCGCTATTTTCGAAACCATTTGGAACACTCCCGCCAACAATGCCTCGAGTCAAGCTCTCATGTCCTCGCTGGAGGGACCAGGAAACACGCTATCGGCAACTAGCTCGTTCTGTAACAGCACGCATTCAAAGCCAGCTTTGGGTCAACAAGCCGGTTCTTCATCGAGTCTGTTTGCGAATGATTGGTTCGAGGTGCGTCCAATGGCAGGGATATTTTTGGTGGGATGCCTTCGAGCTGGAGAGGGGCCGCTTTTGAAGACTGGCGGGGCATCGTACGAAACTGCGAAAAATGTGCGAAAAGATATTCTGATTGCATTATCGTCTCGTCGGATAAAGGTGGATACAGTTTTTTTTTGTTTTTTTTGTGACTCTTCCTGAATTTCTTCTCTTTGTTCGCTAGAAAACGCGCATCATCAAGTTTTCTATTCTTCTCCTTGAATGGGCAATTTCGCGCCCCGGTGCCATCCACCCTCTGCTCACCCACACCATCCTGCTCCTCCGACGTGACCTTCACCGCCTCTGCTTGCAACCAGCGACGCGCACAAAAGATCCACTGCAGCAACATGCACAATTGCGACTCGTATACAACCTCTGCGCATCTATACATGATCTCACTGCAGAAAACTGTGGAATGGAAGACTCAAGCGGACGCCTGCTTGTCCTGTTTTTGCAGGCTGTTTTGTTCAAATGCTGGGTCCTCTGTGCGCGGCATGTTGAGCTTGGAGAAGCAGTTCGTGGCGACGCGGCGGTTGATGGATATGGGAGTTCTTTGAAGCTGGTGCTTGAAGGGTTGGATGAGATTACTGCGTGGTCTCGAGAAATGTTTCAAACGTGCATTGACTTTCGCGGACTTGCGCCGCATTTACAGAGAAATGGAGGTGCTAGTGCAAACACTACGGAAGTGTTGTGGATTGTTGCGCATGCGCGGTATGAGCTGAAGGAACTGGATGTGCTTCTTTCAGAGAATCGATGGGGTACAGCTGTGTTTGACTTGATGCGTCGATGTTTTGATGACGAGGGTGCCTTGGCAAGTGAAGCTGTAGACAAGGACACACTTGAATGGAGAGGTAAGACGCGAGAAGAGAGTTCTTCAGATGAAGGGGAATTTGCAGATAGGTTAGAGGACGAAGAAACGGCGGTAACAGCGACAGAAGATATAGATTCGGACGCTATTTATGAACGGGCGGAGGCATTTCGGGCGGATTTGCGCAAGCGGACAAGTAATGTCTCGCTTGGGTCTGTCGAAGTTTTGGAGCGGGATGGGCCTGATTTGCGGCTGGTGGCTGCTTTGCATTGGATGAAATTGGCATGCTTACAATAACATCTATCATCATTTATGTGACTGTTATGTGCCATGTAATTGTAAAACAAGATTAAGACTTGCTAAAAACCCAACTCCGCCTCTCCCATTTACCATGAAAACCATGTTAAATCACTGACGCAGCGATACTGTCACGAAATCGATTCCAACTCCTCCCTCAGTTTCTTATTCTGCACTTTGAGCCCATTAATTTCGTAATGCAAACTGGTTGCATTCCCGCTTTCATTTCCAACCTTGAGTAAATCGACCACGGATCGAGAATCCACACTCACCCCATCTAAGGGCCAAACCCCACTACCTTTACCCCTATCGTTTTCATCCCCACCACGCGAGAATCCGCCGCTTCCTCCATCGCTATCGTCCTGTATATGCGGGCCTATCCGCATAAATACGTGCCTTGCTTGCGGTCCGGTTTCGGGTATCAGATTTACGACCATACGTATCACGTCTCGATTCACGCCAATAGCGCATCCACGCACGATGCATTCCATGACACTCTGTGTCCGGCATGCGAGGAATAGGCACTGATGAAACGTGGGCCGATCTTCGACTGCAATTAGATCGTGGACGGAGGTGCCCAGGACAGGGGAATAGGGCACTGAAGAAGTGGCGTCCTCAGTGGCGGTTGGTTGTGGGATTCCGTAAAGAGCGTAGTTGAGGGAAGACGTGAGTAGAATGATGCCTTCGGGGGTTATTTTGAGCCAAAGATCGTGCTTGTTGGGGCCACACGGTGGGTTTGGAGTATTTGGAACCGGGACGGGTCTTCCGCTAAGGACAAAGCATTTTTTGTTGCTATTGTTGCCTTCAAAAATCTGTAGGATTGGGCGCGATTACTTTGGGGGAGGGGAAACGGCTTGAGAACAGAAGGATGCTTACATGTCCATTGACGTCAAGATAAATAAATCCTCCGCTTCGCTTCCGAAACCGGCATAGAAAGTTAATTACAGAGCCGACCTTTGCACTTCGTAATTCGCGTATCGCGCTCAACAGATCCGCGGGATGCACATGGTCCTGCAGCTTCTTCCCATTCACTTCAGATGCTTGGAAGCCCAGCAGCTCGACACTTGCTTTAGGTGGCACATACAAGAATCGCGCTCTCAAACTCAGCAAAAATACAAAATCTCCACCATCCACAACCGATTCTGCAATATTGTCGGGGATAGGTAAAAGATTCCGAGACAAATGGGAGGCAGATGCGATAATAGATGACGATCCCGAGCCCATTCCTGCTGGTCCGTTGCCACCGCTGGCACTTCCACCCTCGCTTGCGTATGAATCTTCGACAATCACTCCTCGAGGGTCTACTTCGCGAGGGGCATGCTCTTCCAAGTTTTTGTACCCGGCGACGTAGTTTCCTTCTTTACAGCGGCCCAAAATTGCGCGAGGTTGCTCAACTAAATCTACTTGAAATCCGACAAAATATTCCACATTGCTTGTTCCGGGGGCAAACAAGGGAATTATGGTTATTAGGTTGATGAAAGGTTCGCCACTTTTTCGATAACTGTATGTGATTTGCATAGTTAGAGACGTTTCTTAGAAACAGTTGGCCAGAAGGCGAGGGCAATATCAGGAAGAAAAAAAACCTCCTCAACCCCCCCCCCCCCCCAAAAA
>QEAP01000338.1:0-28399 GCA_006535975.1 Chytriomyces confervae | reverse complement strand
ACGGATCTCTCAAAAACTGCTTTTGTTCTAACACAACAGCAACACAAACCCACGCTCAATTGAAGGTGGCGCGAATTCAAAAGAAAAGAATGTAAACAAATAATAAATTTACGGTAACGAAATCCATGCCATTGAGTCATCAGAACAGTACATGCCCTCTCTCATCTTTCCCCCAAAATCGCGTTCCAGACCCAAGAAAGAACCGCAGCATCCTGCAAAACCCTTCATCTTTTAGACCCCTCGCTCAATTACATTGCCAAATACGCCTTTTTCCTCCGGAAATACTCATCAAATCGCATTTTGCTGTATCCAGGATAATCAAACTCCAAATCCGAAAGTTCCGCCTGCACAAGTCCCCAAATACCCCACCCTAAATTCGATGCTAGTGAGAATTTGTTTGCTTCCGCACATGCGCGCGTAACGTCCTCTTCTGTCACTGGTTTCGAAGAGTCATATGCTTCAAGATATTCGCGCAGGAATTTTCGCTGGAATTCTGGATTTGGGTATAGCTCCCATTCGCAGTCGAAGCCTGTTTTTGTTTCATTGAGATGCGTTTGTGTTTAGACTCATTTTTCACGTTCAGTTTAAGACCACACGAACCGGTATGCTCGCAAAAGTGATTGCCAAGGTCGAATCCGCGCGGTCGATAGAATCCATATTCATAGTCAATGACTAAAATACCACTTTTATGTTAGCAAAAAATAGCCGGATGAAACAAGACTGAAAACTCACAATCAATTTTCCCTGATTCGGCGTCATAGATGATGTTCATGGGGTTCACGTCACCGTGGCAAAAAACTATGGGCGAGTCCACTTTCGAGAGCTCTGCTTCGAGGTTTTCCAGCTGGGGCAATTCGGAAATGAAAGTCAGCACGCCAAGCTCACAACTAGACGCATTGAAAAAAAGAAAACGCTACCTCTTTCCGCAGCCTATCGATGGTAATAAATGACCGCACAGTTGCGTCTACTGAAGGATTTGTGAATTTTTCGGGAACTGTTGATTGAGCGACGAGGCGCAGATCGAAGAAAAATTTTAGGATACAGAAAACAAAAACAAAAAGGGTGGGAAAACGTACTTGAGTCCAGCCATTCATAGTATGTTTTGAATAGTTGCGAAGTTGGTTCGATAATGTCGGAAGCATCCACTTTGTGCCATCTGGCCATGTGTCGTGCAATCAGGGGGTATTTCTCGACGTGTTTGAGGTCTGATTTGCCGCAAATGAGAGTGAGATTCGGATTCGAAAGAAGCGCTTTCGAAAGTCAATTGCATTTACCAGATGCTGAAAATGGGATGCCGTCTGGAGAAAAGTATGCCGTCGTTACAAAATGCTTATAAATTTCACGCAATGCTTCAATACAAATACATACCAACGTAGCCATAAATGAATCCATTGTGAAACCGGCCGTGAACTTTCGGTGATAGTCCGGATCTCGATAGGATTACAAAGTTCTAGAGACACATTTTACATATTTTTTTTTTTGTATCGTCAGATAGGTTTCTGATAAGGCGGGTTGCAACGGAAGCCACCCGTCGGATATGGAGTAATTTGAGTGGAGCTGTTCTCACCATCATTTCCTGGTTTCGATCAATCAAGGCATCGGTGCCTTTTCCATATGTTCGGATAAGAATCGTTTCGGTGCCCCATACGCATTTAACGACTGTGGAATTCGCAGCAAAAAGGGAAATTGAATAAGCAGCTGACGCATCATCGGAATATGGGGTAAGAATCGCATTTACGTTTGCTGGAAGGAGACCCGAGTTAGAAACATGTGTTGTTCAATATATCAATCAGCATACTTTGTCAGCCCATGAGTTTGATGGGTGAAGACAACGTCCTTCAAGCTCCACTCTGGAAACACCAGCCCAATGAGGGTAGCGCATCCATCCTGGCACCAAAGAGAAGCGCAGCAGCAGCAGAAGCTGGGTTAGATTCGAGACAGGTCGGGGTGTTGAATAGGGAGTGTGAGAGTGGGGGCACACCATAATATCGGCATGGTCCATTGTGTAGTCCAGCAAGGGGACTTGGTTGAAGGCGGCTGGGACTCGGTCCACTGCCTGCGAAGGTGTTCGTTTGTCCATGACCATGTAAGTGCAAGAATCCCTTTGATCTTTTTTTTTTGTTTTCTTTTTCAATTTCTTTTTTTCTTCATTCTTTCACGCGCAAGAGAGAAACCCTATTATTGCTCGCCCAATATTTGGGGGGCAACTTGTGGGGCACGCCTCAAACGCCCCCACGGCATGCGGTGTGCACACACATGCAGGCAACCGATGCACAGACATGCAACATGCATGCTACAAGGCACTCTCGGACACGCTCGGACACTCTCCCAATAAATCTTAAAATTGTGGGTGACGCAAGGGTTTGTGTGAGCACACTGCGGCGACATGATCCTTGGACGCATTGGCGATATATTCGACTTGTTCGAGTCCGACGCACTGTCTGCAGCCACGATGGCCCAGAGGATATTGTCAGACAGGCATCTATGTGGAGTAAGCTGAGAGGAGAAGGCCACGGGGGGATTCGTGCGACCAGAGCGGAAAGGGAATGAGGACGGTCGCTTTCAAGGGCGTGTTTCAAGGGGAGCGCATGGAGGAATGAAGTTTCTTTCTTTTTTAACCTGCTTTTTGGATAAATACGGAAATATGAAATGTGAACAGTCACAAAAGTAACAAAGAATGGACTACGAAGACAACCAGAACTTTGACGATGACGACGCTTTTCCCGACGAGGACGTCGACAACATGGACGAAAACCCAGATGACCTGGACAACATGGACGGCGACATTGAAGTGCTCCCAAATGGACTGGACGAGGAGGTGACTTAGACAGCGCGAGCTCCCTCTCTCATACCTAACCTACCCTCGCATCCCAATGTATCCCTACCACCACTACAAAACAAACCCAGCACCTCGACGGCGCTGACCGCACCAGCGGCAACCCACACGTGAAAGGGTCTGAGATCCCAAAAGACAAGCGCATGACGACGCCGTACATGACCAAGTACGAGAAAGCGCGTGTGCTTGGAACACGTGCGCTGCAGATCTCGATGAACGCACCCGTGATGGTGGACCTCAACGGCGAATCCGACCCACTTGTGATTGCCATGAAGGAGCTGCGTGAGCGCAAAATGCCGCTCATGATTAGGCGATATCTGCCAGACGGATCGTATGAGGACTGGGCAGTCGATGAGGTATTCTATTTTATTTTATTTTTTAAGTTTTATTTATTTTTATATATTCCATTCGTTGCTGTTGGCGATCACATCCAATTGACATTCTCTTATCTCTCTCTCTCTCTCTCTCTCTCTCTCTCCCTCTCCCTCCCTCTCTCCAGCTGACACCCCCTGAATAGTGAATAGTCTTTTTAAAAAAAAAACAAAAAATAAATAAATTATATTCCAACGAAAAGATGGACCTCTCAGCATTTGGACTCCCAACGGGCTTCGGAGGCAGTCGCAAGACTGGCGCAACAAACACAAAGAGCTTCAAACCAGCATGGGCGGAAGAGGACGATGAGGACGATGATAAACCCAAGCTACAGAAGCTGCAACTGAGCCAGACCAGCGAAACTGCGCACACTCGCACCGAACTGGACAGCAAGCAACCATTGGTTCAATCTGCGAATATTCCTCGAAAGAAGGGTCTTCACGCTGAACTGCACCCATCTATGCGCGTCGCTGCGCAATCGAACTCACATGCAGATTCAGTCGGCCAAGACGAAGATGATGTCGACGGTCCAATGCCGCCGTCGAAAGAAAGAATCGATGACGGGGACAATAGCGAAAGCGAAGAGGAAGAGGAAGAGGAAGAGGAAGAGGAAGAGGAAGAAGAAGAAGTGGACTGGGATGTTTTGCCCGTCACCAGCCAAATCAAACTGGCCGACCACAGAAGGGTACTACACACATCTATTTCCGCCATCGCATGCGAATTGTTTTGTTTTTGACTGGTGCTTCATTTTTTGGTATCGCTTGCAGACAGTCTCTGCGCTGTCCCTTGACCCATCAGGCTCACGGCTCGTCAGTGGCGGTCGAGACTGTACAGTCAAGCTCTGGGATTTTAATGGAATGAACGAAATGTTTCGGCCGTTTCGATCCATCGATGAACCTTGTGGCGGGAATCCCGTGAGTGAATACAGCAATTGCAAAATATATCATCAAAGGACTTACGTGCATTTTTTCATAAAGATTCGCGACTTGCAGTACAGCAACTCTGGAGACCAGTTTCTGATTGCGTCCGGTTCAAACCAAGCAAAGCTGTATGATCGTGAAGGCTCTTCCATTGCCGAATACATGAAGGGAGACATGTATTTACGGGATATGAAAAATACAAAGTAAGTCACCCTTCGCGCATCTTTTTCTCTTAAAAACGTGCACACTGACGAAATGGTACTATTTGCAGAGGCCATATTTCAGCCCTGACTTGCTGCAAATGGCATCCAAACGATCGCTCCACTTTTTTAACAGCGTCTCTGGATAGCACCATCAGGTTTGTCTTGAGCAATTGATAGTCATTCTTTCCTTTGCGCCAAAAACTCGTTTCGTGCCATTCGCTCATAGCAGTATTTTATCAGAATCTGGAACATTGAAAACAAACGCGAAAACAAGGCTGTGATTGCCGTGAAATCCAAAGACAAGGGTGGCCGCACTGCTATTACGGCGGCAACATACTCGCCAGATGGGAAAATTATTGCTGGGATGGGACAAGATGGCGAGTTTCGGTTGTGGGACTCGAATGGACCGTTCATCCGGCCGACGCATGTGAGTTTGTTTTTGTTGTTTTTTTTATCGTTCTTGACAGGGCACTGATCATTTCCATTGAAGTCGATTGAGGGTGCGCACATGTCAAACAGCGTCACTTCAAGCATTAGCATTTCTTTGGATAATTTGTCCCTCATCACTCGAAGCAATGACGGTATTTTTGACTGGAGCCATCATTTGTCTTCTTTTTCTGAACACCCAAACACCCAACATAGACACGCTCAAACTATGGGACATTCGAGCATTCAAAAAACCCGTCGCAATCGCCAAAGACCTCCCATCCTTTTACGAAGAATCCAACGCCATCTTTTCACCCAACAACAAACTCGTCATCACAGGCATCTCTGTCAAGAAGGAAGACCGAGGCGGCCACGGCGGCAATTTGTGCATCTTTAACAAAGCAGACCTGTCTCCCGTCACTCGCGTGGATGTTGGGCCTGGGTCTGTCGTCAAAGTGCTTTGGAACGGCAAGATTAATCAAATTTGCGCGAGTACGACTGAAGGTGCTGTGCATGTGCTGTATGATGAGAATGTGTCTGCGGCGGGCGCAAAGTTTTGCGCAAAAAAGAAGGCGAAAGCAAAGACTGTTGATGACATGTCCTTTTTGGAAGATGAATCTGCAAGGTAATACCTCACCCCCCCTTTGTATAAGATCAAAACCCCAATGCACGCACGCATGCTCAAATCTATTTTTGATAAAACCTGTGCAGAGTCATCATCAACCCACACGCCCTCCCCATGTACCGCGAAGAAAACCCACTCTTTAACCGAGGCGGCGGTAAACGCAAAACCTCAAAACTGCGCAACGACGCTGTCGCAACGCGTAAACCCGATCGTCCACTGACAGGACCCGGTCGTGGTGGTAAAGTTGGCACAAGTCTTACGAACCATATTATGAAGAATTTGATGAAGGATACCATGCGTGACGAGGACCCGAGAGAGGCGATTTTGAAGCATGCTGATGCGGCTGCAAGTGATCCGTTCTGGATTGCTCCTGCGTATCAAAAGACGCAGCCCAAAACTGTTATGGCTGATAGTGTCTATGAAGACGAGAATGAGGAGGATCGTGCAAGTAAAAAGAAGCGCCCGAATTGAATGTATTCTTGTTTTCTGTTTCACGATATCAAACGCGAAATAAAATCATATGGGGGTTACAATGTCTTTATTCAACTCAAAGTCCAAGAACTGAAACGACGCTCGACAAAATGTTATCATACACGTTATCACCAATCACATTCCGCCTAAACATGTTCATATGCGCGTCAATTTCATCATTGCAGCCTTGCGTATTCACCGATGCATCGTAATCAATCGGTTCAAACAACCGGTCCGCGCCCGCAACCGAATCCGGCGGTAAAGAAATAAAAGTTTTGATATACGAGCGTGATGGATCGGATTTATCGAGGACAGTTGTTTCCAAGTAATAACATTGGAATTTGATCTTTTTGGTGGAGGTTTGTCGAGACAGCAGCCATACGATGCGTTCTTCTTGGTTTCCTGGAGACCATAATGGGCCCAGGAATGTCATGTGATCGGAAACAGACTTTTTTGAAAGAAAACTACAGAGTCAGAGACAAAATTTCTGAAAAAGTGGATTGATGGCAAAAACCTTGTGAGCAGCTTTCATGAGGGATCTGCCAGTATCTGAGTACGCGGCAGCAGCAGCAACCGTTGCAACGGCCGCAATACCCAACGCGGCACCCCAATACGATGCCGAAGAAGATTTCGCCGGTGCAGTAGCAGTTGTTGTTGTTGAGGCTGCTGAAATTGAACGAGCCGTACTCTGATTGGCTGCTGGTGTCGATGATTGCATCGAGTCCCATAGTCCACCAAACTTGCTCGTCACTTTGCGCGTGCCTGAGGAAACTATCGCTGAAGGATGGACTCCAAAGAATGGGGAATCAAATGCGAGGATGTGTGTCACATTCAGATGTGAATGTTCAGGACTGTTTTCAATAGCTCGCGCAGCATCTATTTTTTTTTTTTTTTTGACAGAGGCAAGTCAGCTTGAATCTGAAGCAATTGTCTCTCACCTGCAACAAGGAGTCCGCCCATGGAGTGGCCCAACAGCGCCACGGACCCCGCCGGGACATTCATCTTGTTTGAGAGCCAGCTTGTGAATTGCTTTACTTGAAGGTCATTGTCGCCAGTCGTGCTGAATTCGTACGAAACAACGTTGGCTTTCGCTGTGCGTTTGAGGTCGGAACCGAAGGAGTGGAACGACTCGCTGGAACCCATGAAGCCATGCACAAGGACAATGGTGAGTGTAGTTGGGCTGGCTGCAGCGGCGAGGGATGTGGCGAGGGAGGCCAGTTGCGAGAACATGTGCAAATTTAAAAACGTTTTTATTTACGACGGAACATTTATGAACACTTCTTGTACTCTTTTTATTCAGTTTGCTGTTCTACTTTTTCAGTACTTTGTTTACACGTCTTTTTTGTTTCAAAGACTGTTGAAGTTCATCATTGACGACGGACTGAACATTGTTGTGCAATTATCCGCGTTGAACGCGTCAATCTCCATCTTGGACCGCACATGCGCGTTCAAATACTTGTTGTAGCTCATGCCCATCGATTCAATGTAACTCTCTGGCAAAAGAATCGGATACGCCAAGTGACACGGATGAGACCCGACAGCCACATTCATGGGCGCTTCCGCGTGCTGAACGTACTCGAGCTTTGGAATCTCAGGGAAAAATCGCTTTGGCTTCCCGCTTGTTTCGTTGATGGCGGTGGCAGAGATGGGCATGACGCTGTATATGGTGAAGCCGGCTGGGATTTCGATGGTGTTGTTGCTCAGAGTGTATGAAATGGTTGTGCTGTTGTCCGGGTTGATGGTTTCAATGTACGCGTTTTCTTCTTTTTTGATTGGTTCCAGGACTGCTGCGCTTGTGGCCATGACTGTTTCGGTTGCTTGAATCGTAGCAGCAACTGTGCCAGTGATGGTTTCGTCTGCTTGAACGGTTGCCGTGGCGGCCTCCAGTGTACCATTGAACAAGCCAGTTTCATTGAAATCGCGGCGTCCAAAAACGACAACATCCCCTGCATCGGCAGCTTGAATTCCTCCAGCAGCTGTGGCGCCAGTTTTGGGAGCATTTCCCCAGGAACCAAGTGTCTTCTGCTTCACAAGCAAATTGAGCGCAGTGTACAGCCATTTGTCATCCAACTGGGAACCCTGCTTAGAGGCACCAGTAGAACCTGCTCCACCGGTAGCTGTTGCTGATGGTGCGGTGGTTGGTTTCACAACAGCGGGGCATGTGAGTGGTGTGAGTGGTACATCACCCGCTGACCTGGAGTATGTGTAACATAGAGGGTCCCCTCCTTGTGTGTTGAGCAGCTGTTGAACTTTGAATGGCCAGGACGCCGTGTATTGGTCTGCTGAAGCCTTTGCATCGATGCCGTTACCGTTTGGGTCGTTGGCACTCATGAGGGTACCGCCGTAGTCGTACAGGAACTGCTCACACTGGGTTTGCCATCTCCACCAGTACTTGTCGACGTAGCCGTGGTGCACTGGTGGTGAAAAAAAAGAAATTATCAGTTACCAAAGTTGGTCTTCAGCAGCCGATCACTTACGCCAGAAAATGGGGTCGTTTGGAGAAACCGAAGCATTGCTCATGTCACCGCCCTCTCCGCCAAAGATGAAATGGCCGGTTCTGTTGAAAGAGTAACAGGCGAATCGGGTGAGCGGCATTCTTCAATTGATAAATTTCGTCTGCGCTTACGAGTGATAGTTTGTGGTGTCGTAGTAGCTTCCAGACGTACTGGAAGTAAACTGTGCAAAGCTACCAGCATTCATTGTGTTTGCAATAGCGGTGGCATCATCTCCAGCTGCCTGGACGGCGTTTCGTCTGAGACAAGTAGTGTCCCCAGTCGTGATTGCGCGTCGATTGTCCACATCAAAGGCGACTTGGTATTTGCCTTTGGCAAAGGGACCCGTCAAGACACAATGGTCCGGGTCATTGCTGTTCATGTTACCCAAGTACTGTTCAGTGAACAGATCGGAGGTCCACCAGTTCTGAGACATTGCGGGCCAATCAAAGTACGGCACACCCATGTTTGAAGGCCAGATTCCCGTTGCAATCATGGCTTGCTCAAATTGCCACATCATGGCACGGTGGTATGGATAGAATTGCGCATTTCCCTGTTGTTGTTTTTTGTTTGTTGTGATGCGGCCATCAGCCACTTGCCGCCAACAACACCCCTCCTGTACAGCTACTCACATGAGCCCAGTATGCTTCGCGCGCGTGTGTAATTACAAAGTCGTGCCAGCCCATAATGTCTGGGTTTGCGTACTGATTACTGGCGGGCTTTGCGGCAAGAGCGGCGATTGCTCTGACGTCTGTGGCGATGGCAATCGGTGGTGGAAGCATTGGTAGGATCAGTAGGTGCAGGCTAGGTTGCGACTCAGAATGATGAATGATTACTCACAAAGACCCTTCTGCTCTGCGGTAAGTTGTGACCACTCGCTCCGGACACGCGGTGTTGAGCACTGCTGGGCAAAGACTGTGGAGGCTGCCAGGGCAGCGACAACAAGAAGGAGGTTCATTGGGATGGTGTTGTTGCTGGTTGCGACTGAGGTTGTTGGGCCAAAAGGCGCTTGTTATATACTGCGTGCTGGTTGGTATATTGGGACGGGGTTCGAATCACGCGAGTGCCAAAATTGTGAAAATAAAATTTTGATTTGATTGGGTGTCACACTGCAGATTGTGACGCTGAATGACGGTTCATTGGACACCAATTTGGAGAACGCGACTGACTCTCCTCATCCTAGACACCCACCTATCCACTTGCCTCATTGTATACACCTACCATCCACTTGCTGACCCTTCTTCTAATGCACCCCCCACTGTAGAATATAAACTACTTCAGCATCAACCTTCAACCTGCTTCAGTGCTTCCAACACCCTCTCCCCCTCAGACACATTTCCATAACTCCTTCTGATGCTGTCCAAAATAACATCCCAAAACAACCCTTCATCCACACCCTCAAAATGCGGTACCGTTTCACCGCTTGAACTCTCTACTCTCAAAGCAACTTCTACACCAGAAGATATCCTCCTCAAGTATCCCTTCAAAACACCATACCGTGCACTGCTCGCCCCAAGGAGCCCGACAGGAATCCGAAACGCAGACACAACCAAATCAAACGCACGCGATAGTTGCCGCGAGATGATGAGATCAAGCACTGCAGCTTTGAGAAGTGTCTCGTAGGATTCACTGAAGCGGCTAGAGTCAGAAGGTGAGATTGCCGTCGTCACTGCTTCCACAAGCAAACCCCACGACGGCGTGCTTGCCAGTTCGCACGTTAGCTGATTTGATACAGCGAGAGCAAACAGCAGTCGATCAGGGTCCAAGAATCCACCGTTTGTGGCTGTTTTCTTCAGCAGATCGCACCCTGCAACCACTTGCTCGGGTGTTTTGGATAATAAACTGTGCTTGATGTATTCCGTGTCTGCATCACCTCCATGACTCTTTAAAGATTGCAACAATCGATTCTCGTCATCCTGTTTTTCATGATGCCATGTTTAAGTACCACCAGTTGAATAATCACGTAAAACACAAACCCTTTCCAAATCCAGACACTTTGACAGCCGCAGTTTCACAACTAAAGAAAAATTCTTGACGCGTGCCGCAACAATCATGACATGGACGTGGCATTGTTTGACCTCCATTTCTGTTAAAAATTCCAAACTGAGGGCCTCAAGCACTTGAACCAGACCTTCGGAATGATCAACCGTTGTGGATATCTCAACAAGCTTTTGAAACAGAGAAATGAAATCGGTAGGAACTGTCTTTTCAGTTTCGGTCGCCTGTCATAAAAGTTAAATTCTGTTGGAAATTAGCAAACACTTCCGCAGGCTTACTTCCACGTTCCAGACACTCTGTAGAATCATTTCTAACTTGGACAGTTGAATTTGATCCTGTGCTATGTCTTTGTACTCAAAGTACTGGATGTTGGAAACGGTATAATTTTAACAAGCTTTCATTTGCATAGAAATGAGACCACACCTTTTGAAGAATGGAAATCAGATCCAGGCAAAGTTCGGCAGAAATCAACGCCCGCTGCTGATCAATCACATGCAGAATCGCGTCTCGCATTTGAGTTTTGATCAGCGCCACAAAAGCGCCAATTCCATCCGAATTCGCACTTGACTCCCACTCAGTATCCCATGCATCTTCAGAAGGCGTTTCATGTACTCCATCAGACGGGTATTCAAATCGAAACACAGATCCAATCATTCGATTCAAGGCATCAGATGCAGTCTCAACACCGCTTCGAAATGCATTCGAATGCTCATTGATTCGAGGAATTCCAAGAATTGCGAGAATACTGTCTGAATAGATTTGGGCTGGTTCAAAGCATGTCTCGTCACCGATTCTTGTTTCCAACAATTGACATGTTTCACGAACGAGGTACGGCGCTGTTCCAGCAATGACCATCTTCATGCAAAGATTCACTGTCTGCACACTCACACACTGTTAGAAACATTGGCGGGCAGTACCAAATACAACAGCACACGTATACCTCAGACTTGTCGTCTTCATAAGCCAAATCAAACTGCTGAATTCTGTCCACTGGGATGCTTGTGCCTGTTATGTCGTCGTGCAGATGATACAGTGCGTCGATTAGGAGCACATGATTTAACGCGTCATTTAGATGCTGCTGCCGTTCAGTTGCAGCTTGGTTGCCCAAACACTGTTCAATCATGCGGCGGGCAAGTTCAATCCTCAGAGCGATGGGCGCGTATACAGCCTGGAAAAGATTAAAATGAATCAGAATATGGGTGGGCCCACAAAGATTGATCGAAACGCACCTGCTCGCCAACAATAAAGACATTCGTGACACTTTCAAAAAGTTGAAAGTTGATGGAGTCAATCACAGCAAGCATGTCTTTGTACTCGTTGTTCATTCTATATTCCACACACGTGAGATATGAGTTTTGCATGCCTTTTAAAATGAAACAAACTCACATGTCAACGTCCTGATATTCAAAATCAGCTTGATCAAGCTTCTGTTTGGCAAATGGTGCAAAAAGCGATTGAACCAGCATTTCTGCACTCAAGCTTTCAGTGGCATTGGTGCTAGCAAGCTCTGCTTCATCCGGGAATATGTCGAGGTATCTCAAACTCAAAAATCTGGGACCAAAGTTTGTGTTTGATAAAAAACGGACGACCAAAAAAAACACAAGAAAATTAGGCTTTTTGCGCACCTTGGAATGAATTCTCTGAGTGCCATCAAGACGTCCAGCGTCATGTTGGTCTTGGCCATCGCTGCATAAAACTCGTGCATTTCGGCCTCACTCTTATAATTTACAGCCAGAACTGCATCCAAATCCCAGTTCCCAAACAATGCCTCGTTTTCAGAGAAGGTCATTTCAAGAACGCATCGAAGTTGCAGCGCTTGTGATAAGCTTTCATTCTGTTTTGAAGAACGTTTGATCAGCGATCAACTCATTGAACCCCCAAAACATGCGAATTTTCCACAAACCTTGGCGAATCGATGCGAAAGAAATGAATAATAAGTGACAAGCTTGTGGGGCTCCCCTTTAGCCAGCGCCGATCGAATTTCTGTGAGCCTTCTCAATTCCTCGTCTGCTGGAATTCCTCCATATCGAACCAAGCCATGTTGCAGAGCCTCCACAGACACAGAACTGTCCATAAACAGCCAAACAAGATGCTCCATTGCTAGGCTCGACTCAGACACACCAAAGCCGTCAGACACACTCAACACTTGATCAAGCAACCCAGCATCATTAGTTCTCTTTGCAACCGACAAAACAGTATCATGTCTATATGTTTCGTTTGATTCAAATTCCACAAGATTGCATCCAGTAAATTCGACAATAGCGCGCGTGATTTGATCGTTTTTCGATGTTTTTGTGCGGTTCGCATACGTTGCTGCGAGTTGGATACACTTGCACGGCACGGACTCTTCGCCTGATTCAGCCACGGCTCTGCGAATGAAATCTGAATCCATGTATCGAATCACTTCAATGGGTGGGGCCTGCAGCAATTCAAGCACCAGCAGACCACGATCAGACGGCGACGCGAGGAACATGAGGCAGCGAATAGAGAGACAGTATAAGGCCAATAAATCATTCATACGGTTCGGCTGAACAGATTCAAAGAAGGATTGCAGCGTGTCAAGCTGGAACAGGTGCGTGTTAAGGGGCTGCTTTGAGTGAATTATATCCGAAAGACTCACGCTTTCAACATCCAGTAAAATTGCAAACGCCATCTCCACTTCTCCACATTTGTAGTGCTCTTGAGCAAGAGATAGCAGAAACAGGTCCAGATTAGAATCGCTCTCATTTCCATCAACTTTCTGATTTCTTCGACGCTCAAATGCAGCTTTGCAACCCATGACAAAGTGAATATTCAGATATAGTTCGGTGTAGGACTTGCGCTCCGAATCCTTGACGATATCCCCATCGAAAGAGTACCCAGTCGCACGCTTCACTTGCGATAGGTTGTGGCTGTAAAAATCATGACGGTAGAAAAGCCCACCGTCCCCCTCCACCACAGCATTCATATCTTTGCAGAAATTTGGCAACTCTGTCAACGCTCCGTGCACATGGTCCAAACAATCTGACAGCTTCAGACGCGTCAAGTCACCATCATGGCCAAGCGGGGCTGCCAAGTTGCCTCGCCGAATCAAATCCAGTACCTCCATCATTCCCTGCGGTTCACAACGCTCCAACACAAACCCAATCAACCGTTGCGAAAAGTCACGGCTAATGTTTTCCTGACGACCTTCGCGGATCAACCGAACGCACACGAGCCACGCGTCATCGGATCGCTGCATCATCATCATCGTAGAGTCTGTTTTGGTTTTTGAAGGCGCGCGTGTTCCTTCGCTCATGACAGCGCCCATCATTTCTTCGCAGATTTTTACGGCGAACTTGTGGTCCCCACGGTCGAGTGCATAGTTTGCCACAATTCCACGGACAGACATGTCCACTCTTCTTTGCTCGGCTGATAGACCTTCAAGGCCGTGCAGTTTACGGCCCATGTCCAGCAATGCCCGTATGTCCAATGATTTCGGTGAAGGCGCACTGTTCACAAGAGATGAGATAATGTCCAGCCGATTCGGATGCAGCCGGATTTGAATTGGGAGGGGCGGTGGCACATTGAAACTGGAGCACATTCGAAACACTTGATGTGAAGCCTCGATAAGACTGAGTTGTTTTTGGATTGCTGGAGTGACTGGTAGAATATTTAAACTGAAACATGGCAATGAGAAAGGAGTTTGATATATCCTCGCACGCAGCGAAATGAACAAACCAGTCAACCGCAAGCTTCAAATATCCTCGGTACATGTCACCCACGTCAGCATTATCAAAACGTTCTTTTGCGCAATCAATGACCAGCTCCTCACTGGCATCTGGAGGAATCACCGCATCATTCGACGTCAAAAGTCTCTTTGCAAGGGTCAAGCCTGCCAAGAAGCCACACGTAAGACAGAACTTCAGCCGGCAAACGCCAAAATCAAAACAAAAACATTGTAAACTCACGTCCATCATGCAGAATCCCCTTCAAATACTCTTTCATAATAGCCCTTGAATCCAACTCTTTAAACAATTCAAGATTCAACATATACGCCAAATCGTTCGCTAGAACCGCCCAGTCTTCATCATTCGTTTCGTCCTGTTTTGGCAGCAACGATCGCGCCATTCGTATCACAAGAAGCCGTTTGCTGGTTGCAGATTCAAACTCGCTAGAGGTCATGTATTCCAATGTTGCCAAGATTCCGTATTTTTGCAATAGCTCCATTGCCTCCAAATGAGATTCAAACAATGCAATCCGTTTCACCAAGTCTCCCAGAGATGATGATTGAGCGAGTTCCGTCAAACTTGCTGGCACTGGCTCCACATCAAAGTCGTCGTCCCACCCATCTTCAGCAGTTGTATGCATCGAATTTGCATGCTCAACGCTTTTTTCCAAGTCACTCAGTTGCGGTAGACTTTGACGCAGTCGATGCAAAACATCCAAAGAATCCTGCGCCGGCGTGGCTTTATACGCACAGTCCAACATCAGCTTTGCCAATGCGACCGGGGTTTTGTGCAATAACTGTTCTTGGACAGGAAGCTGCAAGCGGGAGGCATAAAATACACGCGCGCATGTCCAAATATGCTCCGACGCCAACTCCAGAATATACTCATCCAAAACCGATGCTCCCTCCTGAAACAACAAAGGCGAGCTACTGGATCGACGTTTTAAGAATGGTATCACGGAAGATTGCAAGCGCGCGCAAAATTGGTCCGGTTGATTTTTAACAGGATCCAACATCATGCGCAAAACCTCTTCGACAGGCATATTCCAAATCTCATTCAAGCTGAGCTTCCCGACTTTGTCTGCATGATGTGACAGGATATCGCTCAGCGTTATTAGCTCACTCATGAGCCCTTCAACACCTGGAACGCTGAACGATTCCGAGGAAGCTTTTTCCAAAATTGCAAGGGCTGATGCTGTTTCGCAAGTTTCATTTTCGATTCGCAGGGCCATATTCAAGTACCATTGACTGATGAACTCGGCCGACGCAGGAAATTCAACCGCGTCACCACGCAAGCTGCTAAACAGAGTTTGCGTGTTTCCTTCATCATGGTCCACTTCTCGAACCAATTCCAAGAAGGATGTGTTTGTTTCAGTCCAGTCCGATTTCCGCCACGGCCGCACAGTCCACCACACCCGTTCTTGAGTCTTTGCATGATCGCATTTTGGCAACAGGGACATGGACCCGTCCACCATAGTGATGGGAAATTGTTCCAAGATTGAAAACCTGAATGGAGAAACTTCTGCCGCATATCGCATAAACAGCACCTCCACCGCCTTTGGATTCCCGCATGCCGCATGCCAATCCGCCAAATACGCCAAATCCATTTCTCGAAACCGAGTGAACATGGACACGAACCCTGAGTCTCCAACACTGAAAATGGGTTGCGCACCAGTTTCACGGATAGCTTCATACGTGTCCAACCGATCCAAATGTTTAAACGCACGCATTCGATGCAAGCATAGATCCATTTTAGAAATCGCGCCGTTCTCGAGTACATGCTCCATGTCCTCCTCGTCTTCCTGATCCTCCTCCCCCAAAAACAATGCTTCGACTTCTCGCTCAACATCTTCCACTGAAACGCTAGAGCTCTTGGAGATGACGATCATGAGAGCCTCACGCGCAATTTTTGCATTCGAATGCACGTCAAGGTCGAAACAGACTTGCATGACCCACGCCGTATCCTCGATCCGATTCAGTAAGGACACATCTACATCCCCAGCAGATTGGTTCAGATATACTTGCTTGTATACGATATCTGTGCTCAATTTCTGTGTGAAGCAGATTTGCAGCGCGGATTCGATTTGGTTGATACTGACGCGGAGGTGTACTGCAGTTTCGGGAGTTGTGCTCATAAGAGTCACAAGAGAAGTTGAAGCTGTAGTTGCGGCAGACTGGTTAATAATCGACAATGTTTTTGGAAGACCTTGTTTTTTTTTTTTTTTTTGAAAGTGGATATGTTAAAGATGTGGCAATTTCAAACGCTTAATATTACCAGCCAGAGATCGAGATGGCGGAGTCAAAATGGTTGAAAGGAAGGAACTTGGATCTGAATCTGTCTCCACTGCAATGCGCTGAGAGTCAAGAATGAAAAGCTGCTTTTCTGGTACAGCGCAAATTTCAGGATACGTGTAAAAACCCGTGTAAATTGCAGGAGTGGCAAGAGGGACGGATGTGATGCACAAAAAGCCATCGCTAAATGCTAATGCAATGGACGACTCGGTCCACCATGAGAGCGATATCACGCTTGGAATATCAGAATTCTCAGACAATGTTAAGGAAGGATCCAATGTAACTAAGGATGCGCGAAATGAGTGCAGATCCGCGGAGGTAAATCTATGAACGAACGAAGCGGAGCGCAGATCCCAGATGCCGACCACTCCGTCCATGTCAATCGTCAAAAGCTGGGATTTCGATGTGGGTGACATTGACGCTTGAAATACAACAGAACCATGTTTCGCGAAAATTCCAGATTTGACTGATTCAAACAAGTGCGCAGATGCATCAGACAACAAATCTTTCAGATTCTCGAAAAATCCGACTTCGGGTATTCCAATGAGTTTCGAAGCGTTGTCTGTGATGTCGATCACAAAGTTCTCTTCATCCTCTTGATCCATCGGAGATTTACGGGGTGCGAAAAATGGCGACGTCTCCATCGGTTCAAAGATTCGAAGGCATGGCAACTCAGCATCATTCAGTCCACTGAGAATAATACTGCCTCCCAATCCAGATTGCGCCCATGAGACAGTTGGGACATAGTTTCCAAGAAACGCTGCAAAGCACAATTGAATAGGGCAGTTTTCGACAGCAACGGATGGATTCACTTTGATTGTGTTTCGCCAGAACAAGTGAGGTGGAGGTGGTGTAGCGTTGGCATCTGATCCTGCTTCAGCAGAAATCCACGACTTCACAATCTTGTATGATCTTAGAGTGCCAGAGTGCGTTATCGTGAAGAGCGTATGATGATCCGCATATTCGTTGAACCACAATGAGGCAAGTGGGTTAAAAAATTCGGCAGATTTGGCCTCGTTTTTCTTGTGCTCATCATCCTCAATTGTAACAGACAGCGCGGATTCGATTACAGCCATTGGGACAAGCGGTAGGTTTGCATTTGGTGGGCAATAAAGGATTCGCACAGACCCATCGTAATTTGCAATAGCGAGAAGGCATGCGTCAGCCGACCACGCTAAACGCGTAAAAAGCGCAAGATCATTGCTCAATCCCATACTCGCAACCCGTGAACTGGCAAACGCATTCTCCGCGACATGAACGTGGATGCTGGAGGGATGAATGGAGGCATTCAGTACAAATAAATCATCAAGTCCACGAAGGAAGAATCAAGACAACCATCCGCCTCTGAATGCCGCCAAAGCTCTTCCATTTTCGGACAGTGCCAAATGCGCGGCAATTGGTCTCTGCGTTTTCGCATAAACGGATAGAAGCAGCCTCGTACGAGGGCCCAGCGCAGTGGCTACGGTTTGCTTCTCCTCTTTGTCCCTGAGCCGGTGCGATAGTTCGTCGACATTGTCTTCGTCGAGCACAAGGATCGTTTGCATTTATTGGAATTGTTTAATTTATCGGTGTTAAGTAAATACAAATGTGAAGGAATATATTTATTCCAAATCAGAACGACAAACACGAACAATTCCGACAATGATCGCGCATCCTGATTGTCGCGTCAATCAGTCAATCATCAGCTATCCACACTCAAGGGGGCAACTCCCGCGCCTGCCCGCCCGACTGTGTCGCCTCACAAAGACACACGCACTGTCTCTCTCTGTTGGCCGCATAGCCAGTGGGAGTAGGTGGGCTGGTCTTTCCAGTGACGGTGGGCAAAGACAAAAAGTGCCGGACGCCATGGCAAGAAAATCGACAACAATTTGACAAAGAGCCGAATCGGGTAAAAGTTTAGAGCGGTAACAATGTTTGAATTGGCCGCTATAAATACGAGCAACCGAGTCTGGGACTCAAGCAAGACTCTTTTAAATCCCACCTCAAAACATGGGATCCATTCTCAAGTTCGGCGCAAAGTGCTCCTCCACCCCCGGCGTCCCAACCGGTGCCTTCTGCCTGCCCACCCTCAAGTGCATCCAAGATGACTGTACCGTCACTGGCATTACCGTCTTGCAGGAGGGTGCCACTTGCTCAATTGAAGTCCCTGTCTCTGCCCTCTGTGTCGACGGTCTCAGCTGCTACAACAGTGCCTGAACCAAGGTCAGCGGTGTCATGATCGGGCTCAGCGGTGCCTGCAGTTCCGAGAGTGGTCTTCCCACTGATGTCTTCTGCCACGGTGGTCTTGCTTGCAAAGAGACGGTATGTGTCTTGAAGGAAAAGGAAGCCACTACCACCAGTGCTCCTGGCTACTACGCCCCAACAACCGTTGCCCCAGCGGCTTCCACAAAGAACCTGTACAATAGCGCCGCAGACCGCACTTTAGTCACGTCTGCCGTCTTTGGTGTTCTTGCCGCGTTTGCCATCTGATAACGCCACTTTTGGATATTTCTTTTTGCGGCCATTTGGACTTGAAGCAACGTTCCGTTCTGGCGTTGAATAAACACTGCTACTTAGTGTGAATTGAGTGAGCGGCATTGGTGACACATTAATTATTCGCACTTGCGCATATGTTGTGTCAATCTCCAACTTTTGTTGTGGCGTGTGCAGCAGTGCTCGCGCCTCATTCTGAAGATCCGTGTTGGGAAAAAAGGACTTTTTTCAGATGGACGTCCATCGGCAGTCATCTCAGTCGGTAGTCCATGACATTGGCTGCACAGTAGTAGATGACACAAAGGCACCCACATTTTACAGCACACACCCATTAAAGATTTCAGCAAAGAGCACAATCTCACACATTTTACTATCTTCACATATAAACATAACATCAGTCATCAAAAGCGGCAGACCATGCATCCAGCAATGCCTGCTCAGCTTCCTCCTTCTTCAAATCCCCACCGCGGTTATTTCCATGCTTGAATTCCTCCCTCACTTTTTCATGCCCATCATCCGCCAACGTATGTGTACTCATTCTTCCATCCCAGCCAGCACCTT
Source organism: Chytriomyces confervae (assembly GCA_006535975.1). NCBI lineage: Eukaryota > Fungi > Chytridiomycota > Chytridiomycetes > Chytridiales > Chytriomycetaceae > Chytriomyces > Chytriomyces confervae. Next base: position 9,043 of record QEAP01000338.1, on the reverse strand, counting down.
CCGTCCCAGCGTCCACCATCAAAGCCCCACTTCCAGCATCTTTTCCCCGTTCATCCACAACTTTCACAAACCCGCGTTTATGGCAATGCGAGTAAAACCACCCAAAGCTTCCAAACTGGCCCAAACTTTTGTCATACGTGCGGTGGTCTCCATACACCCATAAATTGTATTTCGCTCGAGTCAGTGCCACATTCACGCGACGCAGATCGTCGAGGAACCCAGACACGTGTTCGACGCGAACAAGCGAAAGAATAATCACGTCACGTTCTTGGCCTTGGAAGCCGTCAACGGTGTTGACACTGATTTCGGATCGGTGTTGGATTGGCGCGAGTGCGTCTTCAAGAAGTTCGTCGAGGAGATGTTTTTGGGCCTGAAATGTTGCAGGGAAAACAAATGAAGGGGAACAGCAATGGTTTAAAATGCAGAGTTTGAGAAACCCGGGAGAAAGCAGCTCACCTTGTATGGACAAATGATTCCAATTGACAATGCCAATGTTGGATGACTCCCCAAAAACGCAATCAAACGATCACAAATCAGTTGCGCCTCAATATCGTTTTTGCTACTTCCACCATTATCCTTGACATGTCTGCTCCCACGATGCGCGATAAATTGGACTGGACTAAACTCGGGATTGGCGTACCACGAAGGATTATACGTCCGAACAAACGCACTGTCCATCAACCATCCATCGTAAAACTGACCACTGCTGAATTCAGCAATCCTTGGGTGCATGCGGTATTGCGTCTCAAGCATGTATACGGGATGATTCAACGATTGTAAGCGTTCAACAAGACTTCGACCGAACCGTGCCGTTGCGCAAGTCTCGGATTTTACCGTTGCCTCCAATTGCTTTGTATCGCCGACGAGAATCACCGCTTTAACGCAATGTCGAAGAATGCAGGTAGTATCGGCTTCCATGGCTTGCGCTGCTTCGTCCACAATCACGACATTGAAAGATTCTTCGTCAATGAGATGGGAGGAATATGTGGCGTTCAGAGTTGAGAAAATGGCACGCGCTTTTGCAAGGAACAGCTTTTTCAATGCCTTCTCCATATTTTGGATACTTTTTTTGGACTGATCGAGGTCACCAAAGGTATCCAAGCAAATGGTTTCGCCAAGATGTGGGACAAGACGCTCTGCAGCAGAAAGCACCACCTCATGAGGGTTTGTCACGGTTTTTGTTTTATCTCCTGCCTTTCCATCTTTGCCCGGTCCTCGAAGGGCAATGATCAAGTCAACAAACTTGTGAATCAAATCAAACGGCTCCACGAGTGATACTTCAATGTGAGCGGCAGCGCCAACCAAATCTCGCATCTCATTGCAGTAAACACGAACAGCCTCAAAGACGGCCTTGACTTTTTCGTGAGTCAATTCTTGTTCCGTCACTGTCGCTTTGGATCTCGATTTACTCTTCTTTTGGTTTGCATTGCGTTGTTGTTTGTTTCTTGAGTCAGAGTTTCTTTCGAGGACATCATCTTCCGTCATTTTCAGCGCCTTATCCAGCCGTTTCATTAGAGCAAGCGCGCATTTTGCAACCATTTCAACGCGAATTTCCAAGCTGTACTGCTGAAACCCTGGGGACATGATGTCTTTCAGTTTGTCCCGGTTTCCGACGATGACCGATTCCAAGGGATCAAATAATTCAGGGCCCAGTTCTTGTTTTCGACTTGCAACCAAACGTTCTCCGACAGAAACCATGGCTGTTTTTACAATCAAAATAAACATCAAATCAATTTGCCGTGTGAACGAGATAAAAGATCATACCAATATTGGTGGGAGCGCATTGCAGAATCTTTGTCTGTAGTCGATTCAAAATGGTAGTCATGATGGAAGCAGTAGTCTTAGTTTTCCCAGTCCCCGGTGGCCCCTGGATCAAACACACCCCGCTCACAGCAACCGTGGCAATGGCTGCATCATGTGCACGTTGTTGAGAAGAATTCAAGCCTTCCACAGGAACGCCGGTAATACTCATTTCCGCAACTTCTCTTGCATAATCGAAGCGACCTTCCAAAATCGCGCGACGCAAGTTTTCAGTTGAGAGTCGGTCCGGTTCATCGTCTGCATCCATAAGCGACGCATACACGCGATTCACTGGAACACTCGACGTGAGCACTTCGCTAATGTACATGAAACTTGGATGGGCTGAAGACGGAGTTGGAAACTGGGAAACTGTGCAACTCGCAACCGCGTCATACGTTTTCTTTTTTTTGCGGTCATAATAGTTGCTTCGAACCATGTTCACATGAAGGATACCAATCTTGCTCAAGAGTGGGTTGTTTGGCATGGATTCTTTTGTACTGTCGGATACTGAGGATTTGCGGTTGCTCACAAAATCTTGGTCCAGCGCATAGTCTTCCGAATTTGTCACATCCACTTCACTGATGAGCAGCACGTCTCCCATGCGGAGCTCGTTGGGTCTGATTTTCAACATGACATTGGAGTAGTCGGGTCCCATATCAGCTGGGTCGCGCTCCCAATCCTCTGGATTCTCATAGTAAGCATTTGCGTTCACTTCGGTGGGTTCCGAAGCGTCATCATCGAGACAGTTGTAGTAGTCGTCGTCAAAAGCCATTCTTCCCTTCCCACGTCGTCGAGAATCTCTCACGGAGGAACCGTAATCTGAAGATCTAGGGAGGAAATTCAGTTCATCTGCCTGGTTTTTAAGCGAGGGTTCTGTTTTCGAAAATTCACCTGCCGCCGTTTCGGACCCCGTTTTTTGAAGGGTTGTCCCAGCCTTTTCCCCACGCCACCACTTCGAGACGTCTGAAGCGCACGATGCCCCCAGCTGAAAAAAGACCGGCGTTTGAAGCCATCTCAGCACGCGCCTCTTCAAGTAGTGGCACCTGTGAATGCGAGCAAGTGACATTGAACATACAGAGAAGTCGTTATCATCATATAACAGTTCAAAAAACCAACCCGAAAGCACTTGACGTAATGCTGCCATGATTCAAAAGTATCGGGTATACGCAGGATCGGGTTGGTTGCCGCTCGAGATGCAGCGCTTGTGTAGTTCAAAAACTGTTTATACTTGTCGGCCTTGATCTGCTTGCGCGTGGCATCACCGCGGGCAAGAGCGGATGCGGATGAAAGTGAGACAGAGGAACCGGTCGATCCCACGGGTCCACTTGAAGCGAGCGTGAGAAGACTGTCGGTATCGCCATCCAGCCATCCGCACTCGCTCTGGAGCAGGAGGTACTTGTCCAGTTGCAGGAGGAGGCCCATCCCCGTTACATCTTCCTCTGCGCGTTTTTCATCAGTCTGCTGCTTGTCCTTGCGTCCCATTCTGTCACGCTCGTGATAAAATAGTTCAAAAAAACGTGAAATAAAAATCCAGTTACGAAATGGAGACATGGAACGTCACTGACGTTGTGTCGTTCATCAAGCTCGTCGGGCTGGGCAGCTACGAGAGCGCGTTCAAAGGTTTGTGTTCATGAGACAGAGAGAGTGCAGCTGCCGGACAAACAACTGAAACCGCTCCCAACAAGAACAGAGAACGACATTACTGGCGATCTTCTCGCTCATGCGGACCACGCCATGCTGCGGCAGCTGGGTATGAACACAGTCGGGCACCGTATTGCTCTGCTTAGTGCCGTCACCGCTGCTCAGGCAGGATCGTCCAGTTCGGGCAAAGGTTTGTCCCTGGTCGATGTGAGGGGGTGAAAACCCTGCTTCTTCTCACAGCTTTTTCGACTTCAGATCAACTGGCTTCCCATGTGGGCTCCAGGAATAACGAGAACGATGATGTGGTTATGGATCGAATGGCCACCGAGATTGCGAAACTACACAACGAGCTCGCTTCCCTGCGCGCAGACTTGGCTCCAATCTGGTTCTTGGTGGAAGAATACAAGGTGTGTATTGTATTGTCGCTGTGGTCTATTTATAAACTCGGCTAATTAGGTTGCTGTCCCATCAACCAATTTGCAGAGTCGCTCCAAAGAATCCAAAGTGGCTACTCCGAATACGGCGCTCTATCCACCGGATCTGCTTAAGCGGAGTGAAGTCGCTGTAAGTCCAACTTCTTTCTCTGGCGCAGTGGTGTCGCTTTTCCAACAAATCTCTGTCAGCCTCCTCCGAGTCCCAGCGAAGCAACTGTTGGAACCATCCGTATATGCCTCGATGCCATTTTCAACAATGAGAACGATACCACGAACAAAAATTTCCGCGTGACCGAAGCGGATATTTGTTCAAAAATCCTTGCAGGGATTCTCAAAAAGTATAATATTCGCGAGAATTGGAGAGATTATTGCCTTTATATTCGATTCGCCGGGCAAGGTGTGCGCTTTTTTTTCGACTCCTTATCGTTTTCGAATCCAACAATTTGAACTCAGCAACACTCTGTTCTAAGAGAGGCGGCTGAACAATGACGAAAAACCTCTTGCCCTGCAAAACAAAATCAAGGACGATTCGAATACTATTCCCAGTTTCACAATCAAAAAATTGCCACCCGAACCTTCATCCGCAGGAACCACTGTTGTCAATCCATCATCCCAACTATCGCCTACCGTTCTCAAACGCGGTGGTGGCAGGGGTGGCAATACATCATCCGTTCAATCAGAGGGGCGCGTCTTAACAGCGGTGTACAATTACAAAGCCGCTCGCGACGATGAGCTCAATGTCATGATTGGAGACCGCTTCAAAGTTGTGAAAAAGGACAGAGAATGGTTCACTGTGAAAAGTCTCGAAACACCCGGATTAGTCGGATGGGTGCCCTGTGGCTGTTTGAAAGAAATTGAAGAAGACCGGCGAACCTATGCTGCAACGAGTACAAAGCCCGGTCTGCCTGCGCATGTGGAGTTGCCCGCGCAAGTTTCAGTTTTGTATGATTTCGATGGGACGGGCACATCCAACGCGCTTCCAGTGAAAGCAGGCGATATCCTTGCCATTCAAAAGAAGGAAGACAACTGGTTGCTTGCGAAATTGGGAGATAGAAAAGGGTGGGTGCCGGATGCATACGTCGCATTGATGATTTCGGATTCCCCGGTGGAAGCCAAGACGCCCAAGGCGCGGATTGCTGGGCTGCTGGATCGGTTCGACGATAAACTGATTGACGAGCAGTCAACGTCAGAAACAAAAATGGTACAATTGAGTACAGGAAAGAGTGTGAATTTCGTGGCATTGATGGAAATTGTGAATGTTGGGATTGGACGGTGGATCGAAATGGAACATCGTCAGGAGTCTGTCTTGGTTGGAGACAAGACGCTCATTCTGGAGCACTTGTCCACGGGGCTAAAGTGGGTTTCGCAGATATCTACGCGTATGGAGTCGATCCGGAGCAACCCGAAGCGGGACGAGATTGTCATGTACCTTGCTACAGCAAGTGAGGCGATCAAGTTATGTGGAGCGCAAGATGTGGTCGATGAAGACGTGCAGCTTGAGCTTGTATTTTCAGCTCTTGGGTCAGCCGTGAAGTTGCTGTGAACAACGCATCTAAATATATTACATGGGATTGTGATGGGAAAAGTTAAAATCGCAGTCGTTTTCGTCTTTTTCTTGGTAAAAAATGCAACGGTTTCTGACTCGTTCAGCAGCATCGCAGCAACTGCGGCCGTTCATCCTCAGACAGCAGTCATGGCAGTCGACCGTATCAGCCGCAGTATCCTCATCACAATCCGCGGCACCAGCAGCATCAACACCTTGGAGCGAAACCACAAAGACGCAGCTGGGGCTTTTGCGTGAACAGCCAACAAACTCCTTCAGCGCCATCGTCGAACTGAAGCAGCGTCCATACTTTGTTGGCATCGGCGACATCATCGTGACCATGCGCATGAATGATCTGAAACTGGGCGACGTGATTGTGTTCGACCGTGTGCGCGAGATTGGGTCAAAGGACTATGTGCTAAAAGGGCATCCATACGTGCATCCCCAGTTCTTCAGCGTCAAGGCTGTCGTCATTGAGCACCCCGTCAGCGCGGAGGTGGTCAGGCACCACTGGAAGAAGAGGGGCCACCAGCCCGTCCACACAAACAGGAACCACCACACGTCATTGCGTATTGCCGAGATTTCTATCAAAGATCTGGGCAGCTCATGAAGGCTTTTATTTATACCTTTTGACTTGACAAAAAATAAACTGGAAAAGACTCGACAATTCCTGAATGACGGATTCGAAGGGGAAAGTGTCTGTCTGGGCAGCCGCTTTGCAGGACCACTATTTCCACAGGGACGCGGGTGTCCCAAAATCTGTCGCCAAACAACGCGAGAAGTGGGACCGTGAAAACAAGCGACGTCAGCAGCTTCTGAATGTGCGCTTGCCAAAGATCAATGCTCCAAAGAAAGCTGCCTCAATACCGATCATGTTGGAGCCGGATGTAGTTCTCGACAAGGTGATCATTGGCTGGGCACCGTTTGCTGCCATGGCATCTAATACAACATGAACAAAAGCCTCACAAGGTATCGCTAGCGCAAAAGATGGGCATCCTTGAATCTCCTCCCAAGCGGCTCAACCCTTCCGAATGGTCCGAAATCAAAGAAAGGGCCAAAAAGTCGCACGCGATGTACTCAAACGGCGTCGAATGCGCCATCTGCTGCGAACCATTTGCCGCTCAAAGTCAAGTTGTTTTGTCGTGCGGTCATTCTTTCCACCGAAACTGCATTCACGCGTACGAGCGACACACGCGCTCGAAGCGCTGTCCGCTGTGCAGAACACACAACTACGAAACACTTGTCACGTCAGACGCTAAGCTAGCGTACTACAACGATGCCGCCACAACGATTCAGTCAGTGTGGAGGATGTGGCGTTGTAGGCGTGTGTATCTGCAGTATCGGCGGGATCAGGTTCCCAAGCATCCGCTGCTGCGTAAACAGTTCCACTTGGACAAGCTGCACAAACTCAACCAAACACTTGACTTGCAGATGCGAAGAGACAAGAGGGATATGGATGCCTTGTTTAAAGAGATGGATTTGTCGATCAAAATGAACCAGGACGCGTTTGATAAGTGCGTGAAGAGATGATGCTTTGGAAGGAGGCTGACTTCCCCATTTCTGCAGGTTTACGAAGTGGTATCCCGAAGAGGACGATTGGGACGACGTCCTGGATCAACTGTACAAGAGGTATTCAAAGGTTGCTTATCTCAAATGCTCTGACAGGAGACCTTAAATTTACCGCCACCTTTGTGAACCCTTGACCCCAATCCTGTGCAACAGAAATGCGAACCCTTTGGACGAGAGCTGCTCCATCTGCCTGAGCATTCTTTCCGAGAACAGATGCCAGGACGGCGTCAAGAACGCGAGACAGCAGCGCAAGATTGCGCTTCTCTCGTGCGGACACGTGCTGCATGATCTGTGCATATCTAGTTTTGAAAAGTATTCTGGAGTGGCGAAGCCCGTGTGCCCCATTTGTCGCTGCCAGTATCGGCGGTCGCTGTTTCCCGCGTGAGGGACTCTTGCCGTGGGAGCATTTGCTGGAGAGCCCGACCCTTCAGCTCTTGATCGTGTCGGTCGGGACGGAACGGATTTCGAATGGGGACATCTTGCGCAAAGTAAAGGTTAAGGCACTGTAAAAATAAACCAACCAAGACTTGAACAATTCCAACACCCCTAACAAGACACTGCGCAAATGACGGCGGTTGACTACCTGTCACACAACTTCAACGAGTTTGACCTGCACCAGTGCTGGAGGAACGCCACCAAGCACAAGGACTCGCTGGTCAACGGGCGGCGGTCAGTTCTCACTTCTCTTGCTTCAAAAGGGCCCTGACGTATCGCTCTTCCTCCTCTACCCACGCCCCAACAGACTCGAGAATGCCAGCTGGAGAAAGTTCTTTCAGATGAAGTTTGCTCTCAAAACGATATCTCCCGTGCATTTGAATTGGTTCGTAGTTGAGACCAGCTCATTATCAGCAACCATGAGTGACTCAAACAAAACAACAAAACAGGAACAAAGATGGCGACGTCAACTGGCTCTACGGACCCTTCCATACATACGAGCCACTTCTTCAACTGCAGGCTGCCTACAGGGCCGCCCAGAGCGGAGAGTGCCGGGGCTCGGAATGTCCCGGGTGTCCCCAATGCGAACCGCACTCACACGCGCATGCAAACAACAACCACCTTAAACCCGCACTCAAGAACAACACAAACAACGCTCCGTGGGGAAAAGATGGCCCAATGCCACTCAACATGCGTGATCTACTTTTGATGGGCATTCGCGCCTCATCTGATCCAGACCTCTTTTCAACATCCAACACATCTACCCCGGCCACACCCTCAGCCACAGCAACAACAACAACTTCTGCAACCTCTCAAGCCGCCTCCGCCGCTGGGACACTGGACTTTGGCGCAACAAAGCGCTCCCTGAAATCAACATTTGAAAAGCAGCAGGCTGCAATGGCGCCACTTACAGGGAGAAAAGCGGACTTTTTCTTGGCATCGGCTGCTGAGCGGGAACGGCGGTCAAAGTTGCGGGATGTGTTGGGTCGTTCTACAGGGTTGGATAGGACCATTTCGGATATAGGGTCGTTGGACAGTTTTAGCTCATCGACTCCGGGGAGTCCACCGGCTGCTCCTGTCACGAAAACGATTCGTTTTGCTGAGGATACCAACGTGAATTTGCAGGCTGTGGCTGCAGCTATGGAAGGGCTCGTTCAGAATGCACCAATTAAAGTCGTTGGTTTCACACCATCGGGAAGGAAACAACAAGACGAGGAAGAGGAAGAAGAGGACGTTTATGTGAATCAAGCGGAGGAACCCCCAAAGAAAAAAACGTCCATGTTTTACAGTGACGACGAAGACGACAGCAGCAGTGACGATGAGGACAGCGCACAAGGATTTGGACTTTCATTTCAAGGATCAAAGCATTCGCTGTTGACTGTTGCTGCAGCAACATCCGCATTATCAACTGCTGCAGCTGCCCTGACACCCATCGCCGCCCCTCAGCCAAACGTTTCCTCATATCCATCCACGTTTTCGTCACATAATTTCTCCGCGACCAATAGTGGTAGCAGCAACAGCAGCAGTAGTAGTGGTAGTGGAGGTCTTCATCGTACTTCATCTCACGAAAAAGGGCTTTATAAACTTAGTGCTTTGTCTTCAGCAATTTCTGGATCTGCTG
>QEAP01000337.1:364-28451 GCA_006535975.1 Chytriomyces confervae | reverse complement strand
CTCCCATGGTTGCTCGGGACCCTGCTGAGGCCCATCGAGCCTCCACACCGCTGGAACTTTTGTTTGACTTGACAATGGTCGTTGCCGTTGCCACCGTGAGTGCCGAGTTTGATCATTACATTATTGAAGGCGGGAGCGTTGGTCCGGCCGTTGTGCGGTGAGTTTCACATTTTTTTTTTTTAAAGATTGACACACGGATTTACGGACGGTTTTTTTATACCCAAAACCAAAAATGCCAGATTCTGCTTCTCTTTCATGTCCATCTGGATCGCCTGGCTGGGTTTTGTCTGGTTCGGAACTGGATACGATGTCGACGACGCTCTGTTCCGTCTCGGCACACTCGGCCAAATGGTTGGCGTGCTCGTGATTGCAAACGGAATCCCAACGTCCTTCAAGAAATTCGACTACGCACAGCTCACCTATGGCTTCGTCATTATGCGTGTCTTTTACATCTTCCTCTTCCGGCTCAGGGCCGCATACCAGCACAGAGCCACTCGCGCAAAGAACCTCAAATACGCCGGACTGACCTTCCTGTTGCAGCTTGGATGGGTCGGGAGACTGTATTTACCGCAAACGGATGCGTGGATCGTTACCACGTTCACCTTGTTGGGTGTTTGTGAGCTTATTGTGCCGTTCGTTGCCGAAAATGGGTCCAGCACAAATGCGCCATTTCATCCACACCATGTCGCCGAAAGATACGGACTTTTCACCATTATTGTGCTCGGTGAAGTGATTCTCAGCGTGAGCAATGCTACTCGGCTGGCATTGGATGGCAATGTGCTGAATGGCGAAACCATCAAGATTGGTTTAGGTGATAACATACTTGTATTTTTTTTTCTTGCGCGCCGCCAGCTGATCCAAGAAAATCAAAAAAAAAAAAAAAAACATAGGTGGAATGATTATTCTCTTTTGTTTGTGGTGGCTCTACTTTTTGATTCCGTTTGGCCATCTCCTTGCCAAGAATACGGGTCGCGGATTCTTGTGGGGTTATTTGCACATTGCAATTCACGGACCCATTGCAGCATTCGCAGCAGGCCTCGCAATCGTTGTACAAGCGTCAAGTTTGAAGGACGCAACGAGCACCACTACCAAAGACGGCATCGTCCGAAGAGCATCCGGCAGTACTAGCACTAGCACTAGCAGCAGTAGCGTCATTGAAAGCATCCCAATCAAAGCATCCGACATTTCCAAAACGGGCCTCATGGTTGTCGCCATCGCCGTATCTTTTTTCATCTTTAACTTGAACGTGCTTTTGCTCATGTTAACCAAGTTCCGGTGGAAGGTGTTTGTACCCAAGGTTGTTGGGTGTGTGGTGTTGGTTGCCATGAGCGCATGGTTGCCTGGGACAGGGTTATCGGCGGGGGATATTGTGCTTTTGTTTTGTATTCCAGTGTGCCTCTTGTTGCTGTTTTGTATTGTGCTTGTTGGGAGCAAGGAGGATGTGTTTGGGGTGGATTCGCATGAATAAATGAGAGAGATGAATAAGAGAGATGAACAAGATGTATAAATAAGAAGATGAACAGAAGATGAATAGAAGATAAATAGAAGGTAAATAAAAGATAAATAAGAGATAAAACGAGATAAATAAAAGATAAATAGCTGAAAATGAAACAAGACACACACACAAAAATTCAATCAGTCGGACATTTCCGCATACAAAAAAGGCGTGTCATCACATCGTTGCCTTGATCACTTTTTAATCCAATTTGGTTTAACCCAATTTGCCGTTTGCGCAATTTGCAAACTCAAACAAAAAACACTTCCCTCAAACACAGCGCACGCCAACAGCACAACCCATACCCAACAACCCACGCTGAACAGAACCGCCCCTGCAACCACCAACTACCAACTACCCCACCGCCAAAAGCACATATCCCAATGGAAGTCATCATTATCGGCGCCGGTCTCAACGGTCTTGCACTCAGTATCGGTCTCGCAAAGCTGGGAAACAAGGTCTCTGTCTACGACAAGTTTGATCTTGCCCAAGTCGCTCTCGCATCTAAAGGTGACTTACTCCTTCTGCCCGCATGAAACTCCCCGTGGCTTTTTTTCATCTAATGACATCTCCTTTTTGCTGTTCAACAGGCGGACCTGTCACATTCGAATTCGGTGATGTGGGTGGCCATGTCATGGTCCAGACAAACGGGCTCCGCGTTCTGAAGAGACTTGGAGTCCTGGAATCCGTGCTCGACCAAGGCTACACAGAAACAGGAACCATTGAAACCGCAAACATGGATGGCACCGGCATGGCCACACTTCGCATTACCCCAAGAAGTCAGGAACGTGATATTTTGTACCCTTGCCAAATCCTGCGAAGCCGCCTGCATGCCATTCTTCTCCGCTCTTGCCAGTCATTCGGTGTCCGTGTGTTCACGGGCAAGACCATCGTGGAGTTTGAAGAGATCAACAACAGAGTCAAGTGCAACTTTGAGGACGGAACTTCAGCCGAGGGAGACTTGTTGGTTGGTGCTGATGGTATCCACTCGGCCACCCGTCGTCTTCTCTTTGGCCCAGAACACACTGCTGAATTCACCGGCATTGTGGGATACCTCGGAGTCACTGACGTCAAAGATTCCGATGTTGTGTCGCGCCCCCTTGTCATGTACTTGGACCGTCTGAACAAGCGTGAAGTCGCCGTCTGCAAAGTCGCCCCAACCAAGGTCGCCTGGCGCGTATCCGAATACGCTGAACCCGATGAAGAAGCCAGCGATACCTACCGACCGTACTCCAACCTCCCCAAAGAGTCTGCCCGTCTCTCAAAGCTCGTTGAATCTTGGAACGCCCCAGCTCACGTTGTCACGTGTATCCGCGATTCCGCTCGTATTTCACCTGTCGTGATTTACGATTTGCCCGATTTGTCCAGTTTCCACAAGAGCCGTGTTGTGCTTGTTGGTGATGCTGCCCACGGAATGCGGCCCAACATGGGCATGGGTCTGTCAATGGGATTGGAAGATGTTGGTGTGCTGTATGAACTGTTTGCAGGGTGTACTGATTTGAAGCGTGTGCTTGAACTGTATGACCAGTTGCGAGTTCCACGAACGCACAAGTTTAGCGCGCGTGCGCGTTCTGCGGCGGCCAATGTGTATGCCGACACGCCGTTCAAGGCCAAGATGGCGCACTTGACGACAAAGGTTGCTTACGGGTTCTTGAATATGGTGGGTGCCAGAATGGAGGACGATTTTGTTGGATTTGACAGTGTGAAGGAGGTGAACGACGCGCTTTACCCAAGCCATGCTGAAAAGAAGAAGTAGGCCCTTCATGGTGTTTTTTTAGAAAGAATTATATTTTTGTTTGTTAGATTCGCTCCTTGTTAAAGATTGTTACCAAAAGTAAAGATTCATTCGTTAAGGGAGTTTGGTAGAACCAACCCCAAAGAAATGAAGAAATGTCCCCTTGGTTCCTCTCAACGCCAACTCAAAAATCAATCAGTCTGTCCGGGCAAGCTCAAAAATATCACTCTTGACCCCAACCTGTCCAATACAATACAACAACAACCCCAACACCGGAACACAAAGCAACAACACCACATCCCCGGCAGACAACCCACCCGCACCAGGACAAAACGCGCCAATCAAAATCAAAACAGCGCTCGTTGCAATCTTGGGCAAAAACGACTTCCATCGAAACTTGGTCAACACGAGAAGCAACGAGTTTAGACTTGCAATGAAAATGGCTGTGGAGATGGCGACAATCATGATGCCCGTTTTGCGAATGTCGGTGGCGTTTATAGCAGACGACGATGACGACTTGGTTTCACTGCCGGCGGTTGATGCTTCGGCGCGTCGACTTACTGATTTGTTGATTTCGGGTAAGATGGAAGCTTGGACAATGATTGCGAGCCCTGCGGCCAAGGAAGCAACGGGAGCATGGATGCCAATGTGGCCGTAACCCCACAGGAAGCCTCTTGTCGAGTGTTTCGTCAGAAGATCGCCAAATGGAATAAGGAAATAGATCCACCAGAGACTGAACACGATGATCATACCGCCTTTTTTCAACACATCAGAGAAGGAGAATGCGTGTCAGAAAAATTACAAATAAAATAACGGTTGTTGCGGGGAAAAAAAGTGGGGAAAAAAAACAAACACACACACCTAACCCGATCTTGACAGTTTCTGCATTCAAACTCTTGCCGTCATACGAGAAACGAGTCGCGTTACTCACGCTCAGAATAACTTCTCCCAGCACAATGATCGTAAACAGCCCGTATCTCTCGGAAATGTGATGTGCATGATACGCCGCATAAGCGCTGGTCCCACTCTCGGCCAAGAACGGCAACAACAATTCACTCACTCCCAATCCCGCAACTGTACCAATCACCCAGGCATCCGTCTGCGGCAAATAAAGTCTCCCGATCCATCCGGCTTGGAGAAGTAGTGTGAGACCTGCATGCTTCAAGTTTTGGACCGTAGTCTCTGGATGCTGGTATGCAGCTCGCAAGCGGAAAAAGAAGATGTGAAAGAAGCGCATAATGACGTAGCCGTAGGTGGATTGCGTAACGTCAAATTTCTTGAAAATGTTTGGGATGCCGTTTCCTAGGACAAGAACTCCAATCATTTGACCCAGCGTGCCCAGCCGGAAGAGCACGTCGTCCGAATCGTAGCCACTCGCAAACCAGACGTAGTTTAGCCAGGCAATCCAAATGGAGAGGAAAGAGAAGACAAAGCTGCAAGAAAATTATTAGGTTCTGAAATTGAGTGACCAGCCCTATGTGGGGGAACGGGAAAAAAGACACGCACCGCAGAACACCTGTCCCGACATTGCCGCCATCCAGGATGTAGTGATCAAACTCTGCACTGACAACAGCAACAGCCACGACCATTGTCAAATCAAACAAGAGTTCCAGCGGAGTAGACGCTCTGTGCTTCTCGTGCGGGTCCCGAGCAACCATGGGAGTGTGAACAGCATCCAGGAGTCTAGCTGAAGATTCCTTCAACTTTGAGCTGGTCTGGCTGACGAGAAAAGTGTCGGTTGTGTTTGCGGTCTCAAGCATTTGCTGACGTACGCGGTATTTTTTCTTTTTGTTCCACTAATTCTTTCAAACAAAAGGAAGAAAGCTCGGCGAATTTTTTATGTTTAGACTCGTTGCGTGGGGGGGAAGGTGTTGTTGTGGGGGCCAACAGGCAGTGGCCGTCTCAGTGCGAGTGTGTGGAGCGCGTGCTTGGACTTCTTGGGCCTCTCCCGCCCTTCCCGCTGACACGCACGGCCGCGTTTCGGTTTCCTGTTCCAGAGTTCCAAAAAAAAAGTGAAAAATGCGAGGCGCCCTTCTTGACACCATTTGACTCATCTGAAGTTCCCACTCACAATTTTTCACAAGCAAAAACAAAACAAAAAAACAAACAACTCTCTCAACACTAAAAACCAAAAAACAACATGGACGACAACTTTAGCAAAAACGAAGCACGCGCACTCGCTGCCGCCGAACGCCGCGAAAGCGCCGAAAGTCAAAAAGAGTTGGACAAGAGCGCCGACATTCTTACCTGGGCCCAAAAGGACGACACGGCGCAAAATTTACACGCGCAGTTTGTGCAGGAAAAGCGTGAGAAGGCGCACATGTCGAACGAGGATGTTTCGGGTGAGTTTTTTTTTTGTTTGGCAATCATTATTTTTGCATCATTCTTGGATACTTACGGGTGTACTGAAACACTGGAATTCTCCCATTTCAGCCGGCCACGCGCGTGCTGAGATCCACAATGCCATTCGTGAATCCACCGCAAAGCTCGAGCTGAGAGAGCACGAGTACAAGGCCGCACTGGCACTGGACAAGAAAGCGTCGCACATTGAACTCATTAAAGAGAAGCAGGCCCATTTGCAACAAGGCAGCAGAGGCATGTCTGAAGACACTGTCTTTGGTGCAGAGCATGCCGACCAGTGATTACGGGAAACGCTTAACTCTTTTTCAAGCTTTTCAAAATTTGCCTCGCGTGTTCTTTTGTGTCTTTGTTTGTTGCCCTGAATAAATCGCTCGTTAACTTCATTTTATTTTTCCAAGAACTGATCCAAATCTTTCATCTGAGTTTTGGTTTTCAGAACACGCGTTTTTTATATCAACAACAACAACAAAAACGCACCTGTGTTTCCAGCTCGCTGAGAAACTCGTCATTGGAGAGATGATCATCCCCTTTTCCAAATAAAACTTTTGATCCTGCCAGCGTGCTTGAATCATTAACGTCCTCGAAACTCGTCAGCGATATAGACTTGGGTAAAGCAGGAAGAAGCAGCTTTTCAGTGTGGCCGCTCTTGCTGATCACGGCTTTATCCTGCTTTACGCTGACTAAAATCTGCGCTGGAGGAACAAGCGGGAAAAATGACTCTGATTCTTGTGTCTCAAACACTTTGTGACTCCGAAACTGTTCCATCATGAAATTTTGTGACTTTTTGGATGCTTTCACGTCCTCTGAACCAAGACATAGCTGTGCAGGCGGCATGTCGGCTGAGGCAGTGTTGAATAGAGAGATTGGGAATTCCTGTTCATCAAAACTGCCTGAATTTGTTTGTTCAGAAAAGATTCGCACGGCCGGGGCGGATTCTCCTTTTTGAATTAATGCGGCAGTCAAGACGGAAAGCTCTTGAGGATCTTTGACACCGGGTCTCATTGGATCTTCAACTTCAGCGTGCATTCGTTGTGTTTGAGATTCAGAGTTTCGTAACGGCTTTGCAGGGTGGGCTTTGATTTTCCCGACTGCGCCTTGCACTTTGGCAGCGAGACCGCTCATCAATTTATGGCCACGTTTATCATCTTTGGGGATTTCCTGGTTGTGCTGTTGGTGTTCCAGTTGGGCATTGCGAAGTCGGGAAGCTGCGCCAAGAGCAACGCTTATTCGGTCATTCAATTCCAAGGCAAGGCACATCAAATCGTGATCTTCAGCGTGGTCTTGATTGAGCGCGGTTTGAAGGTTGGCTTGGAACTTGCGACACAAGGACGATAATTGCTGTTTTGTTTTCGCCGTATTTCATCAAATGTCATGCATCCATCCAACATCGTGTTTTACACGTACCTTTATAATATCCTTATTCGCGCCGCTTCCAGAATCTTCTTCTTCCGCTTGGATGAGCTCACAAAGAAGCAAACAATGCTCCTCAGCAGCAGTATAATCTTGTTTGAATTTGGACAAGGAGAAGCCAGAGTTCTCAGCTGCCCCAGAATGCTCCTTTTGGACTTTTCTTTCGCTGGAATTTCCTGAAATGGAAATCTCAGGGGATATGCAATTGTTTCTTAAGATTGACTGCTCCAGTGCATCTTCGCCGTCGGTGAACCAGAAGCCAGCTGATTCGTTTGAAAGCTTCAATGCTGCCCAATTGGTGTCTGTCGAACTGGGAGTTGATGCGCACTTTTCCATTGTTGCAATAATCCGTTCTTTGCGAAGATGGCATTGGTTGCGTATTAACTGCGCCGTTTCGGAAATTTGGTCTGGAGTCTGAAATAAAAGTTTGAATGTTCCTCTTCTTGGCTAAAAAAACTGCAAGTGCGCTCACATCGGACTTTGAAACTTGCACGACTGGAAGAACGGTCAGTTGGATCAAGCCTTTGCAGGATTCGGCGCTGTTCAAAAGAGCGTTTAATCCGGCAAGACCGATTGGATTCCTTTCCAGATTCACTCTCCTCAAACTTGCAGATTCGCCGATGGCTTTTGCGAGCACTTGTGCAACTCGATCGTCAAGCCCGCATGCCGCCAGCGACAGCTCCTTCAACATTTTCGTCGTTTCAATCCACGCCGCAAAACAACCAACGCCAGCGCCACTTTTCCACAAATTCGGGTTCCCATCCAAATTCATTGCCGAAATGGCGCTTTTTGAATTTCCCGACAAACTGGCGCACAGCAACGTTAAATTCGACGCGTCCAAATCGTTTTCGCGTAAACTCAAATGTCGCAGGCTTGTATTGGATGCCAACGCGCGCGTCAGGGTTTCAAAGTTGTGGTGAAGCGGCGCGTTGCCGCCGAGATCGAGGCTTACTAATGACCGCCCGTCGCAGAGAGAAAGAAAAAAGGCGAGTGCTGGGGCGCAGTCGAACGGCATTTTGTTGTTGCTGAAGCTGAGATGTGAAATGTGCGATTGGTGCACTCCAACGGCTGCGTGTAAAAATGGTGATTTAGTTTTAGCATGAGATAATTAGAAAGAAGAAAGCATGCATACCTAGAAGATTCAGCTGCTCAGCCCTCAGGCGGCAGTTGCCAAGTTTGAGTATGCTGAGCGGCGGAGGACATGCAGTGTTTTCATTCGGAGACAGCGCTTGGTTCAGAAATTTAACACTTCGATCGTCGACGTGAATGCCCGTTAAATCGAGATATTTCAGATGTTTCGACTGGTTTGTGAGCAAGACAGAATTACACCTCTTTCGAATACTACTCAATATTCGAACCTTTTTAACAAGAACTGCAATCGACTTGAACCCAGGCGCCCTAATGAGAGTATTTCCAGACAAGTTGAGCCACACAATTGTGTTGGAAATGAGGAGCGCATTCAGCAATCGTTTCAACACGTGATCCTCTAGGCTGCAGCACGACAGATTCAACTGAATGAGTCCGAAATTGAGGCCCAGCAAACTTTCGAGTGCAGAAACATTGTTTTCGTGGATATGGGTTCCTGTGTCCAGAAGAGTTAGAACACGAGTTTTTGCAACTTTTTTGTTTTTTCATGTGATGTGTGCCAGCAGCCACAAACCTGTCAAGTCGAGCACAGTAAATCTGGAATCGGAAGCAAAGCATTTTTCCATTTGCAACAACACAGGTTCGATGGGTTTCTCGCTGTGTGTTCGACATTGTCGCTCGTAAAACGAATGGATTTCTGGGATTCCATACGCGTGAACAAATGTGGGCTTTGCAGCTGCGGAAAGAATGGTATGGATCGTGAGCGTACTCTAGTGATACATGTCTGGTACACTCACAATCATCAGGTGCTTGCTGGCTGTTTGATGAGCAGCCCTTCTGATTGGTTGATTCAGAAGGTACAGAGAAAGCATCGTCAATTGTTGTTGAATGCGATGTTTCTTTGCTGGATTCGAAATGAACTTTCTTTGGAGAAGATGCTCCCGCTTGGTTGGTATCTGACTTTCTACAAATCGTACTGCCAGGTGACTTTCCAACGCTCGATTCACTGACTGTGCTTGCGAGTTGCGACATGCTTTCGTCGCTGTTTGTTGAAGGGAGACCAATCACAAATGTTCCTTTGGGCAACTTTGTTTCGGATTCAACGTCTTCCGCCCACTCGAGCGGAGGCACTTGGCTGATAGAACGCGCGGGTGATCAGTGAAAGAATCAGAAAATTTTTGAAAATGGATTGCCCGCACGTTTCGTTGGCTCCAACTCCGGGAATCCCAGACTTTACAGCAGTAACCGCTTTATCTTTGAAGATGGCGAATGAAGTCGAAAGAGCACCGGCTGCCGTGTCCATTTTCTTTGACACTTTCGTAAAGAATGCAAGTGCAGGGTTTCTGTTGGTTTCCTCAGTTTCTTGGGTATGACTTTGTTGTGAAGGGTCGATATTGGCGGTGTCGTTCGATAGTATCCAGGTAATGCATGCATCCAAAATGCTGGCTTCGCGCAAGTTGCTAAAACTTCTCGTTTCGGACTCATTGCCCATGTTTTCGCAGCATTCGCTGATGGCCATTTGACTCAGACGCTCGTCAAAGCCCATCGACAGCAGCTCAGACAGCAGCTTCTTTTCGTAATTATCATTTGCGCTTTCCATAGTGGAAGGAAACCTTGGCTTGTTTTTTTTGTCTTTTCTTTTCTTTTTTTTGTCTGGCGTTTGTTTTTGTTTGTCGGTTTGTCGAGTTGTCAAAAGGTTCAACAATAAAACACTGCTTTTATTTATACATGAATCTTTGCACCCATCACAGCAAACAAAGGAATCAATCAGGTTACCAATGCGTGAGCGAATAATTCTTCAAAAACACACCCCAATACCGCTTCTCATTCTTGACACCCAGAAACACAGGATCCAGCACACGCATTGCACCATCCACTTCATCCAACGGAGGCTGCATTCGTTGAAACTCATCCGACTCACTCGAACGCGGATTCTCATTTGTAACCCATCCAGTATCCACACAAGTCATGAAAATACCCGTTTCTGAAAAGCCTTTGGCACAAGTTCGTGTCATCATGTTTAATGAAGCTTTCGCCATATTCGTATGTGGGTGGTATGTGGACTTTTGGCGGTAGAATTGTCCTTCCATTGCTGAGACGTTGACAATGTATCGATCCCATGTGTTGGAGTTGTCTTGATTGGGTTGTTGTGCAGTTGCTTCCGTCGGTGAAGGTGCCGCTGTTGCATCCATTAGCGGTTTGAGTTCCGTGATAAGAATCCAAGGGGCGAACGTGTTGATTGCGTGGCATTCAATCATTTCCATGGAGTGTACTTGGGTAATATCTTGGACCCAAGAATTCGAGGGACGCAAGTCCAGCTGTTGGCCGTGCTGATCGTATTGGTTGGGAGGAAACAGCTCGCGCCGTAATGATGCTGGCAGAACGTCTTCTGGAAGCACAGACATCTGTGACATTGCTGTGGAGGCACTCGTTGCGCCTATTGATATTACTGGAGATCCGCGCAATGAAACAGGCAAGCTGGACGGGGAACTTGCAGTCAAATTAGGTTCATTGTTGGGGATATTACCCTGCAGTAGTTTTGGGTCTTGCGATGGTGGATGCAATGAATTGACAAAAGTGTAGCCTTCAACATCTTGCAGCTTTGCCGCAATAAAAACGTCGATTATGTCTGTGACTGCTGGACCCAGCATGCCAAATCCTTCACCGGGAACCAAATGCTCGTAAAATGCTGGGGGTTTGCGGACTGTTTGTGCGGCGTTGTTGATCAAAACATCCAACCGCGTCTCGGTTTCACGAATGTGTGCACAGAGGGAGCGAAGCATGTTCAAGTCACGAAAATCGGCGCCGTATATTTTCAACCGGCCTTTGAAACTGTTGGAGTCCGATTGGGCAATAAATCTTCGAGCTGCGTCGTGGGGGAATCGTGTTGTGACGATCACTTTCGAGGCGTTAGAGCGGAGCAGCTTCAAAGCAATTTCAAATCCAATCTAGGGAAGCGCAAACAGACGGTTAAGATATTTGATTTCAGGATGGATCATGCTGCATACCTTCACGCGGGCTCCGGTCACCAAGCAAACTCGCGACGTCATGTCCACTGTGGATTCTCTTTTGGAGAAATTCAAAGATCCACAAACGAAGCATAACCGGTCATAAAAAGGATGACAAGTTTTGGATCGCTGACGACAAATATGGCATTCGATGGAACCGTGCAGCTTCTTCTGAAATTCTTGCAATTGAGATGTTGGCTCGCTCGAGGCTCCTTTAAGTTCGTATCCATCGTCCGCCAACCTGCATAATCAGAGGATCTGTCAGCGGAACTGGTGGCTCAGTGTAACAAAATTTTACTCACAGAGGCATGGCATGCCCTTTCTCACTTCCATACGGGCGTGAAGCATGCCTTCGGGCTCTGATTCCCGCTTGCTGCAAAACTCGACGGTCTTCGGACCGGTGCTGAGCACGCCTGCTGTTCTGCAGTTCAATCACCGAGTCATGGTACTTTTGTCGTGGGCTGCGTGCGAGCTGGGATGCAGCCAGAAGCCGTCTCATGTGAATATCGGATGCAGCAAACTTCTTCAGTTCTCTGTTTGAGTTGATGGCTTCCATCACTTTCACGGCGCTTTGAAGCTCCTGTTCAGAGAAGTGGGAGTCCATGGTTTATCGTGGGTTGTGTGTGTGAGAGCGACGCTCGGTCCGTGGCAATGGTTGAAGAGTGCTGTTTGACCGAGGACCAGGTCAATTTTTATACTGGCCCGTTGCGGAGTGACATGGATTGCTCCGCCACCATTTTTCACTGGCTGTGCTTGAAACGATGTTCACTCTTGGAAATCACAATGACAACGGCAAAGCACAGCCACAACAAGTCCAAGACGAAGAAGCATTCGGTGGAGGGTAATGCTTGCGTGGAGGGGATCTGCTGATCTTCTCTTCGTCTAGCCCACAGCTGTCGTTGACCCGTCGCTGGATGATATCACCATCAACGAATGCAATTGAGGCAACAACTTTTTGGTGACCATTCTTTGCTGGAGATCAAACACCTTTTCGCCGTGTTTTTTGTCAAATGGCGCAAAAACTCACAAAGATTCTGTTCGCTCAACCAACGCACCCTTGCTGTGTCAAAACGCGCCTGAAGCAAACTCCCCCGCACTGTCTATTACATCGCGCTACAGCAAACTTTCGGTAAATACATTGTCAAATCAACTTTTATGTCAGTTCACACAAAAGCAGTTAAAACAAATGGACCAAGACGCTGCCAAAAAAAAAAAAGGCAAGCTCATTAATCCTTGCAGTCCACCCCCTCTTTCTGAATCATTTTCGCAATCAACCCCGTCCACCCAGTCTGATGACTCGCTCCGAGCCCTTTCGCGCTTTCAGCGTCAAAGTACTCATAAAACAGAATCAAATCCTTAAAGTGCACGTCCGTGTTGGATTTCCCACCCCGCGCACCATTCACGGGACGATTCCCATCCCCGCCCTTCAAAAAAATTCGCATCAATCTGTGCATGATTTCATCAGCAACGTGGTTCAGCGGCATCATTTGACTTTTGGGGCTGTTGCTGGGACAAGGCACGACAAACTTGTCGCCGTAGTAGTGATGAAAACGCTGCAAAGATTGAATGAGCAGATATGTGGTGCTCAACCAAATTGGGCCGCGCCAGTTGGAGTTTCCGCCAAATAGACCGCTGTTGGATTCGGCGGGAAGGTAGTCGACGCGGTGGGCGGTGCTGCCCACGTAGTAAACGTATGGGTTCTCTTTATGAAAGCGACTGAGCGAGCGGATTCCGTATGGGCTCAAAAACTCTTCTTCGTCAAGCATGTGGTCAAGGATTCGAACTAAACGATCTTGAGGGACCAAAGCCAGGAGGATACGTTCACCAGTTTTGGGATCTGTCATTCAAGTCAAAGTTTCAGTCGCAAAATTAAGTTTTTGGTGTCCGAATATGAAGGCTTTCAAACCATTGAACTTGTCCACGTTCCGCTTGGTAAAATCAAAGTTTTCAAAAAACCAATTCATGCGGCGTTTGAAATCAGGACATTGATTGATGACCTCGGGCTCTAACACAAGCACTGGAAACAGTGGAATAAGCCCCACAAGCGAGCGTACTTTCAAAGGGACGACTCTTGAATCAGAAAAGACGATACTATCGTACTAGTTGAAACGTGTTACTCATCAAATATGGGACTTCCGAAAAAGCGTAAACTCTTACGTAAAAACCGTCTTCCTCGTTCCAAAGTGAAGAATCAACGCCGTCGTCTGAACTCCACGACAGGGCGTCCGAAATATAGAGAAAGTGCTCAAAGAACTTGGATGCAATGTCTTCGTACGATCTATTAGTTGGGGCTAGTTCCAGTGCAATTTCCAGCCTGTTATAAGCGTTCGCAACAAATTCGCTTCAATGAACGAAATAAATGCTCGTGTTCTTTCCACTCACATATTCAAGCAAAACATTGCCATCCAAGAAGTACCATCGGCTTGCCGCAGGCGGCCACCTGACAGTCAAAGGTAACATTTTAGGAAAGCAAAGAATATAACTGGATTAAATGAGCGAGTTACCTGTTGGCAAACCTTCGCTGCGATTGAAAACCGCAATATTATCCAACCCCAAGAATCCACCCTCAAACACATTCAACCCGTCAGCGTCCTTTCGATTTACCCACCATGTAAAGTTGAGAAGCAATTTTTGAAAAATGCGCTCAAGAAACAGACGATCCTCTCTTCCGAAAATATCCTTTTCAGTCTTGTAGATTCGGTACGCGGCCCATGCGTGAACGGGTGGGTTCACGTCACTAAAATTCCATTCGTAGGCAGGGAGTTGGCCATTTGGGTGTAGATACCACTCCCGCGTCATGAGAGTCAGTTGCTTTTTCGCAAACCAAGGGTCAACTGCCAAACCACACTCAATTAATCAGGAAAAATCAAGAGAATTGTCATGCGTACTAACACTGCGAAAACACAACCTGTAGTGAAAAAACGAAGGTTATCAGAACGGGCACTTCTTTGAGAGAACAGTAAAACCTACAGCATGAAACGCCGTGTCCCAGCACGCAAAAAACGGATACTCCCATTTGTCTGGCATACTGAGAATATCGTCAACATGCAAATGTCGCCACTCTTTGTTTCGTCCAAGCTTGCGTTCCACTGGTGGCGCAACCTGGCCTTTATCCCCGTCCAACCAATCCTTCACAATGAAATGATAAAATTGCTTGCTCCAGAGCATCCCAGCATACGCCTGACGTTGTACATTCCGCATATCTTCGGAGAGGCCCTCTGGCATTAAGCTAGCGTAGAATTGATCAGCTTCAACTCTACGAGCTTGTAAAACCGCGTCAAACGAGGGACCAAAGAAGGAAGAATTGTCGGTATCGGTGTGGTGTTCGCGCAAACTTGTGAACCGCAGGCGAATTGTTTTGGAAGATTTTGCTGGAATGGTGCCATTGTACCAAGCGGCAGTTTTTGTTCCATGCGATAAATCAACTGCTGCAACATCTTCATGGATGATTCTGTCATTTATACCGTCCTATACATATAGTGAGACGCGTTAGGAATTGTCTGCACAATCGGCTGAAGGAAACTGAATTTACTTTCGCATATTTGTTCTTGTTTGGAACGCCGTAAAGTTTTTCCAAATTTGTGTCATTCTCCGTAAACAAAGGCACTGGTCCCTCAATACCGTCTGACGTGTCGCAGTGCAAATACATTGCCATGGTGGAACTCTGCGCCTCAATTACACAAGGCTCGCCGTCTTTACTCAACAAGCGAATATCGGGCATTTCCGGCAAAATTTCACGACTGCATCTGGGCGATGTCGGAGCCGATGGATCTTCCTCGTCTTCATGCGTGGAATAGTCTGTGTCGCTCCATGACCATTTGTTTCGAAACCACATTTGAGGGATGATATGAATTGGAGCCGCTTCGGGACCACGGTTGTGAATGCTGATTTGAATAGATATATCGTCCACGTTCGAGGCGTGTTTCGCGTACTATGTCATCATTACGTAATGTTTTTCTGTCTCAATAACGGAGACTTTGCCCAGCGGACAAAGACGTTTTTCTCACCTCGATTTCGACATCAAAATAGCGGTCCTCGTCAAAAATACCAGTGTCCATAAGTTCATATTCCTCTACAAGCCACAAAGTTGAGTTCTGTGAGCAAAACAAATCAGATGGATCAGAACAAATCATACCCTCTTCGC
Source organism: Chytriomyces confervae (assembly GCA_006535975.1). Lineage (NCBI taxonomy): Eukaryota > Fungi > Chytridiomycota > Chytridiomycetes > Chytridiales > Chytriomycetaceae > Chytriomyces > Chytriomyces confervae. The sequence continues at coordinate 13,212 of QEAP01000337.1, read as the reverse complement.
GAGTTCGCTTTGCATTTTCATGAACCAGTTGATCATAAGGGAATTCGTTTTGCGGGTACTTGTATAAATACTTCATGTATGAATGAGTCGGTGTGTTGTCCACATAGTAATAGAGCTCTTTGACATCCTCCCCGTGATTTCCCTGATGCCCCGTCAATCCAAAGAGTCGCTCCTGTTCGATTAAAGTGATGTGGGAATATTAGTCGCCATGAAAAACCGAACAAACATAGCATTTCGAATGGTACCTTAATAACGCGATCTTTTCCGTTCCACAGCGCCAACGCAAAGCACAGCTGCTGGTGATTGTCCGAAATGCCTGCGATTCCGTCCTCGCCCCAGCGGAAAGCGCGTTGATGTGCGTGTTCGAAAGGAAAGTATCTGCAGCGAGATTCAGGCGTCTCAGCAACACAATATACCCCTCCCTTCGCTGATGAACGCTAACAAGAACATACCGCCACGCGTCTCCGTCAGAGCTGTAGTCCTCTCTGACAGTGGCCCATGCACGCTCTGCGAGGTATGGTCCCCATCTGCAGGAGAGAGAGAAGCTTGCAGTTGAGATGTTGAATCACAATGCACGCATACTGAAGCGCAACCTTCTCCAGTGTTTCTTCAGCGCATCTGCGTCCGCAATTCTCTTTGCTTCGGCGCCGTCGCTGTATTTCCGAGGTTGCTGCACGCTTCCACTCGGCGCCATTTTTAAATATTTAACTGTTTATCGCTCAATAAAATTTGCTCCACATGTTGAACGTTGGAAGTGTCTCGCAACTTTTTCTTCTGAATTAGAACACGTGATGGAAGCAGGAAGGTGTCTTTGGAAGATGCATAAATACTGTAAAAAGGCGCCGAACTTGCTTTTGAAAGCATATTCCACGCATGACTCCTGACCGGCCCTTCTCCCTCCACTCGTGTCGTGCAGCTTCCAGCGTATGCCAGCGTTCAATCTCCCTTTGACGCAAGCAGATCAATGCTAATCAATAATTAAACCCAGGATCTGATTTTTGGCCGGAGTGTTTATTTGTGGCTGGCTGAAAGTAGGTTCGACAATCATTCTGCAGTCCACCTGTACTTCCAATTTTCTTGCTAGCAAACAAGAGCATGATCAAGTCAATTCTGACCTTTATCGCCGCGGGTTGCCTTGCGCTTCTTGTCGCATTCACAGTCCCGCTTTCTTCGACTGACATCGGAACGAACCCCGTCAAAGAAGCTGTGGCATTTTCAACGGCAAAGATTGGCAGCATCCGCATAAACGTCAACATTCTACTTGCCATCTTCGTTACATTACAAGGCTTCTTGCTCGCTCTTGCGGCACTCTCGCTCCTGTCGCAGACAACTTGGCTCATTCTGTCCCGCTCAAAGGCACCACTCAACATCATTGACGCAGCCCTTCGCAACTACCCACAAACATTCTACCTGTTCTTCAAACAGCCATTCAAGAACTCCTCCGCTGTCGTTTTTCTCGTATTCCTACCCTTGATAATCGATGCTGTGCAGCACGCGACCGTGCAGACATTGATCGTCCAAGGCGTGGCAGCTAACTTGGGAACCGCCCATTATTACCACACCAACACAAGCACGGTCAAGCTGCAGTATGAGCCACTTCTCTCGTCTGACGGTGGAATTGCTACTGGCTTTTCGCAAATCGCTGCAGCGGCGGCTGCAAACGGACTCTCGGCCGTGGCCAATGCATGCAGCAATCAAACCAGACTGTGTGGCACGGAATTAACAAACTCAACAACAAGTCTTATATCATGTGATTCCGAGGTAGATTGCACGCAGGAAATCAACAGTTACCATGACTTTGATATGAAGTGCACTGGCAGTGAAGCAATGGGGACACTTCTAGGAGAGACCCGTGAATGGCTGAATTCTACTGTTTCAAAGCAATCGTTCCAAATCTCTGCAAGTGACGCCGGCACAACTTTGGTGTGGGTCCTACGTCGTGTGACACCAAAGTACGGCGCTGACGGAAATCGAACGTCTCCGACTCTTGTGGCAACTGTGCAGTGTCAAATTTCAGGTGCATGGGTAAAGCGCGTTGAGAGCAAATTGCGTGGGACCTTGAGCAAGACCGTAGTACGCCGCTACGACTCTGCAGAAAGTGCGAGTGCTGCAAACACGACAAACGTGGACCCACTGTCCAATCTCCGTGGCAAATACATGTCTCATTTATCCTCCACAATGGGTTACCTGGACCTCGCTTTGAGGGGAAAGGTCTCGGGCACATGTGCGGGATTGATGGATTCATCAGCAGCGCCATACTTTTGTGGCAGCAGTTTGCATCTCATGTCGTGGGCTTCAGATCCATCTCGCGTTGAAAACAATGTTGCAATGCTGGAGCAAGAAATGCGTTTCACGGTTGAAATGATTATGAAGCATCTGTTTATCAATGTCATGCCGACCACAAGTTCTTCTTTAACATGCAAAGCATGCTCCACGCGTCAGGCGCAGTGGTCATCGATGCCGGCAACCATTGCATTTTTTGGGGTCATTTTAGGGATTGTGTTGGTGTTTAGCGGGGTTTCGATTTATTTGGACGCTGTGAAGGGTTGCTCAGATGCATTGATTACGGCTGAAAAGTTGTTGACTGTGTTTGGCGCGTCTTACGAGTTGGGGAATCCTCTCATTTCCATGAATCAAGATGGGAGGATAATTATGGATGGCACCTCCAGCAGGGACCAGACGTATCCTTACAACAGTCTGTAACCTACCAGAACAAAACACAGTTGGCAGCTTGCATGCATGGAATTTGCAATAAATCATCCGATTGGCAATAATACTGAGTAGGTTGCTAATCCATTGCCACGTTGCATGGCGACTTAGTGCATTATCCCGTCTGTTGGAGTCTATTAACATTCTGGTCACACAGACCCACGTACCCTGCACTCCAATCTTCCATCATCCTTGTCTGTCTCCATTTATTCTGTCCCTGCTACGCCTCAATAAAAACCCTTGACATGTTGGGCAAAATTGGGCCAGGCGAGCAACCCACCGTCATTTATTCAAGGCAAAGAAGAGGTGTGGCAAGGGAGGTGTCAGAAGCCAGCGAACGTTCATAGACGGGAATAGAGGGGCTGGGGGCTGTCGCTTCACCGCATTGGAGGTTAGGTCAGGTTGGCAGTGGGTGGTGTTGCTGCCTTGGCAAGTGCTTAAAAATTCTGTAATACGACGATACGACTCTCCGGAAAGTGTGAGCAAGGAAAACACTTCGGATGTGGATCCAATATCCGGTCTACGCGATTTATCCCAAGGAGCTTTATTGTCCACGGCAGTGGAATACTTGGAGTTCGCATGAAGGAAAGGCTCTCGGGCACGTGCACGGGTGATCCAGTTGATAGCGAAAACAGATTGCACATGATGCCTGTCACATCGAAACTTAACCTCGAGAGACTGGGTGTTGCAATGATTGAGGAGGAAATGGGCTTCGCGGTTGAAATGGTGATGAAGTATACGTTTCTGAATTTCATGCCCCTTGGAAGAGTTGAAACATGTACCGCATGTTCCACTCAAAATGCACATTGGGCCTCCTTATCGGCTGCCACGGCTTTTTTTGGTGTAGTTTTGGGCTTTACGGTTGTATTTAGCGGGGTCTCGATTTACGTAGAGTTGACAACAGGTTGCGACGATTCTCTGATCACGGTGTTTGGGAAGTCAGTTGGGCCGGGCATTCCGATCATCTCGATGGATCAAGAGAGGCTGATTGTGGTGGAGGGTGTCCCGAAGGAGCAGACGTATCTCATAGCTGATCAGTGAGGAAAGACAAACACGCGCAACCTCATAAATTTTTATCAAATAAACGACGCGAAAATTTCAACCTTCAATGGAACTGATGCCGACGATGCCGCCTGATGGATACTGACCGGAAGAATCGATAGCCAGAATGAGAAAAGACAACGTTTGCTGGGCAGACCATGATCAGGCGCGAGCACACAAAGATTTGTCATCCAATCACGTTCTGGCAGGACACAGATTTAAAGCAACCTCCTCCTCAAACCAAACAGTTCAGAATACAGTGGTCTCCATTCAAACTGAACGATGGGAATATTTTTTGCCTGTTCAACGCACTTGTTCAACGAGTGTTCAACATCTACTGTATAACTGTGTTCACAGGAACAGGTTTCAAGGATGAAATTGCTGTCTTAATTCTGAAGCAGTTCGAGGTTGAAGGCGCCCAAAGTGGCTCCAACAAAAACTGCAGTTTGGATGGGAATTCATCAGTCCAGCCTCTGTTTGTAAGAAATTTTTCCACTGTTCAACAAACTTGTTCAACGCTTCCATATAAAGCCAACCAGTTTTCTTCATTTGCACCGCAAGTCACAGAATGTACAACGGATACAAGTCCATCGCAACTTTCCTTGCTGCAGCAGCTTTGGCGCTCCTCGTAGCTTACATCGTTCCTTTCTCGGCTGCCGACATTGGAACCAATCCCGTCAAGGAAGCTATTGGATTCTCCACTGCAAAGATTGGCAGCGCAGAAATTACTGTCAGTTTGATACTGGCTATTTTCGTCACATGCCAAGGCTTCCTGCTTTCTCTTGCCGCTGTGTCGCTGCTGTCTCAAACTACGTGGTTGATTTTGTCCCGTTCCAAGGCTCCCCTGAGTATTATTGACGCAGCTCTCCGAAACTACCCTCAAACATTCACCTTGTTTTTCAAACAACCATGGAATATGACCTCCGTAGTTGTACTTCTTGTGTTCCTACCTGTGATCATCGATGCACTTCAACACGCAACCGTGCAGTCACTTGTCGTCCAGGGTGTTGCACGGAACACCGGAACAACGAACTACGTTTACCTGAACACCAGCACGATCAAGTCTGAGTATGCACCGTTTCTCTCCTATGATATGGGGTATTTTACTGGATTATCACAAATCGCAGCGGTTGCCTCTGCCAACGGAATCTCGGCTGTTGCCAATGCTTGCAGCGACATAACGAGGACTTGCGGTACAAGCAGTACAAATAGAGCAGCGGCCCTCATATCCTGTGGTTCGGAAGTTGATTGCACTTCTGAGGTCACCAGCTACCACGATTTTGACATGATCTGCACGAGGAACGAAACCATGGCGACTTTCAATTCAACCTCGAATGGGTGGCTCGAGTCTTCCGTTTCTCTTACAAGACTCGAATTCGCGGGCAGTAATTACGTTCATGTTCTCAATTGGACTATGCGTCGTGTGGACCCATTTCATGAGCATACAAAGGAACAAACTCTTATCGCAGCAGTAAATTGCCAAATTGTAGGCGCTTGGGTCAAGCGTTACGAGAGCCAACTGCGTGGTACTCTGAACAAGGCCGTGATACGCCGGTACAATTCCGCAGAAAGCGCGAGTAAGGAAAACACAACGGATAAAGATTCGTTGTCCAATTTGGAAGGAAAGGAAGGACTTTATCTGGCTTCGACTATGGGCTACCTGGATTTGGCTCTGAGGAAATATGTCGTTGGCGGCTGCCGTGGTACAATAGGATCAGGCGCGGCGCCTTACAATTGCGACCAAAGTCTGTATCTCATGTCATGGTCCTCAGATGACTCTCGCGCTGAAAACGACGTTGCCATGCTGGAGCTAGAAATGCGTTTTACGGTTGAAATGATGATGAAGCATTTGTTTATCAATGTCATGCCTAAAGCAAACAGAGCTGGCGAATGCAAAAACTGCTCAACGCGGAATGCTCACTGGGTTTCCTTTCCAGCAGCGAGTGCATTTTTTGGGGTGATTTTGGGGTTGGTGATGTTGTTCGCGGGCACCTCGATTTACCTGGCGGCGAGGTACAAATGTGAAGACTCCTTGATTTCAGCTAAAAAGCTGTTCAATGCTTTCGGGGGGGTATGTGATTCAGGGGAACCCATCGTCTCAGTGGATAAGCAAGGACAGATAGTCGTGGATGGAGCCGCTAAGGAACAAACATACCTTATTGCTGATCAGTAGCAGCATATTGACCAGTCAATATGTATGGAAGATTCCGTGATAACATTTTTTATTTGAAGATCTTGATCAGATTCCAGGTTCAGTCTTTGCTTTTGAGGCAAGCAATAAAACATCTGATCGCCGTATTCAACCAATAAGTTTGCAACTCGAATTCTTCAGCCTGAAGGAACTTCCGTGGTTGACAACTGAAGCGGATGGTGTGCCGAAGGAATGGACGTGTCGGTCCACTGATGCAAGAGGGTCCACCGCTGAAGAATGGCAACCAGGAGAAAATGCAACCTTTGCTGTGCCACATCGCGACAGGCGCGACCACACAGAACACCTCGTCATCCAATCCTGGCACGTTGTGTGGTTTCTGAGCAGCACAAAACTAAGCCAACTCTTGCACTCGAAACCAGGTGATGCAGAAGCTGGGATGATATATCTTCCGTCTGTGGAAATTTTTGCGTGGTTGTTCAACCAGTGTTCAAGATTCAACCAGTGTTCAAGGTTTACCGTATAAAGCTAACCCAGTGTTCTTCTGCGTCCATTTACATACACACACTAAAAAATGTTCAAGTCCATCGGAACTCTCCTTGCAGCTGCAGCTTTGGCGGTCCTCGTAGCTTACATTGTTCCCTTCTCCGCAACCAACCTTGGAACCAATCCCATCAAGGAAGCCATCGGATTCTCAACAGCAAAAGTTGGCGGCGTAGCAATCACGCTCAACTCGGTTCTGGCAATTATTGTCACGTTACAAGGCTTCCTGATTACTCTTGCGGCTGTGTCACTACTGTCGCAAACTACGTGGTTGATGTTGTCCCGTTCCAAGGCTCCCCTGACGATTATTGATGCGGGTCTTCGAAACTATCCTCAATCGATCCACTTGTTCTTCAAACAGCCGTGGAATATCACCTCCGCCGTTGTGCTTCTCGTGTTTCTGCCGATGATCATCGACTCTGTTCAACACGCAACCGTGCAGTCACTTGTCGTCCAGGGTTTTTCGAAATACTCCGGAACGACGAAGTATGCTTACCTGAACACCAGCACGATCAAGTCTGAGTATGATTCTTTTCTCTCGGAGGATACTGGATTTTTCTTTGGAATATCAAAAATCGCAGCGATTGCCTCTACAAACGGAATCTCGGCTGTCGCCAATGCTTGCAGCAACATAACGAGGACTTGCGGCACAAGCAGTACAAATAGAGCCGCGGCCCTCATATCCTGTGGTTCGGAAGTTGATTGCACTTCTAATGTCACCAGCTACCACGATTTTGACATGATCTGCACGAGCAACGAAACCATGGCGAGGTTCAATTCAACCTCGTATACGTGGCTCGAGTCTTCCACTTCTCTTACAAGGGTTCCTCTCGAAAACGATGAGAACGTTCATGTTCTCAATTGGACTATGCGTCGTATGGACCCATCTCGTGCGTATAGAAACGAACAAACTCTTATCGCAGCAGTAAATTGCCAAATTGTAGGTGCTTGGGTAACCCGTTTCGAGAGTCAACTGCGTGGCACTCTGAACAAGACCGTGATGCGCCGGTACGATTCCGCAGAAAGCGCGAGCAAGGAAAACACAACGGATAAAGATCCGTTATCCAATTTGAAAGGAAAACGCATACATTATTTGTCTTCCACTATGGGCTACCTGGAGCTGGTTCTGAAGAATAATGTCCGTGGCGGCTGTCGTGGTGAACTAGATTTGATTGCTGAACAGTACAATTGCGACAAAAGTCTGTATCTCATGTCTTGGGCCTCAGATTCATTGCGCGCTGAAAACGACGTTGAAATGCTGGAGCTAGAAATGCGTTTCACGGTTGAAATGATGATGAAGCATCTGTTTATCAATGTCATGCCTGAAGCAAACAAAACTGGCGAATGCAAAGATTACTCAACGCAGACTGCACATTGGGTGTCCTTGCAGGCAGGGAGTGCATTTTTTGGGGTGATTTTGGGACTGGTGATGCTGTTTGCTGGTACCTCGATTTACCTGGAGGTAAAACACGGGTGCAAGGATACCTTGATATCGGCTGAACGACTCTTCACTGCTTTTGGGGGAAGCTGTGGGTCAGGGGAAATCATCGTCTCTCTGGACACACACGGACAGATAATCGTGGATGGAGCATCACCGGAAAAGACGCATTATAGTCCCAGTCAAGAGAAGGGTATGAACCATCCGTATGAAAGGATATGAAGGAAAAAGGCCCATTTTGGCATGATCGGAATTAGAGCCCAGATTTGGTTTTTGTTATTGAGTCAAGCAGCAAAAATAAACCATTAGGCATATCAACCAAATAAACTCGCAATTCGAATTCATTCTGGCGTGCAGAATTGTCCGTGTTCTTTCGCCATAAAGTTGGGCAAGAGTTGAGAAGGTTGCTTGGGTGCGGAATCCATCAGAGAGACAGACTTGTGAACTGCTCACAAGGGACTTATTTAGACGGTCAATCCTTCTTACGAACATGCGACCGATTGCATACAAAGGCCTAAAAATGCGACAAATGAATGCTGTGCTGAAGAAGGAGAAAATGCAACCTTTGCTGTGCCACACCGCGACAAGTGCGACCACACAGAACACCTCGTCATCCAATCCTGGCACGTTGTGTGGTTCTGAGCGGCACAAAACTAAAGCAACTCTTGCACTCGAAACCAAATGATGCAGAAGCTGGGCTGATAAATCTTCCATCCAAACTGAGTTGGGGAAATTTTTGCGTGCTTGTTCAACCAGTGTTCAACATTCAACAAGTGTTCAATGTTTACAGTATAAAGTTAACCCCTTCTGCGTCCATTTAAACACACACATTAAACAATGTTCAAGTCCATCGGAACTCTCCTTGCTGCAGCAGCTTTGGCGGCCGTCGTAGCTTACATTATTCCCTTCTCCGCAACCAACCTTGGAACCAATCCCATCAAGGAAGCCATCGGATTCTCATCAGCAAAAGTTGGCGGCGTAGCAATCACAATCACGCTCAACTCGATACTGGCAATTATTGTCACATTGCAAGGCTTCCTGATTACTCTTGCGGCTGTGTCACTACTGTCGCAAACTACGTGGTTGATGTTGTCCCGTTCCAAGGCTCCCCTGACGATTATTGACGCGGGTCTTCGAAACTACCCTCAATCGATCCACTTGTTCTTTAAACAACCGTGGAATATCACCTCCGCCGTTGTGCTTCTCGTGTTTCTGCCCATGATCATCGACTCTGTTCAACACGCAACCGTTCAGTCACTTGTCGTCCAGGGTGTTGCACGGAAAACCGGAAAAACGAACTATGTTTACCTGAACACCAGCACGATCAAGTCTGAGTATGAGCCGCTTATCTCAGATAATAATGGACAATTCGACGGACTTTCACCCATCGCAGCGATTGCCTCTGCAAACGGACTCTCGGCTGTCGCCAATGCTTGCAGCTACATAGACAGAACATGCGGTACAAGCAGTACAAACGAAACGACTTCTCTCATAAAATGTCGTTCGGAAGTTGATTGCACTTCTGAGGTCACCAGCTACCTCGATTTTGACATGATCTGCACGAGCAATGTAACCATGGCGACTTACTCTGGAAGCTGGCTCAATTCTTCCGTTGTTCCTACAAGGGTTTCCCTCGGAAACGATCAGCACGTTCATGTTCTCAATTGGATGCATCGCGCGAACCCGTACTATGTCAGCGAAAAACCAACTCAAATCTCGTCCGTACACTGCCAAATTGTAGGTGCTTGGGTAACCCGTTTCGAGAGTCAACTGCGTGGCACTCTGAACAAGACCGTGATGCGCCGGTACGATTCCGCAGAAAGTGCGAGCAAGGAAAACACAACGGATGAAGATTCGTTGTCCAATCTGAAAGGAAATCATGGACATTATCTGGCTTCGACTATGGGCTACCTGGATCTGGCTCTGAGGAAAAATGTCCATGGCGGCTGTTTTGGTGAACAATATTCGATGAATTCGCCGTACAGATGTGAGAACAGTTTGTATCTCATGTCTTGGGCCTCAGATCCATTGCGCCCTGAAAACGACGTTGGGATGCTGGAGCTGGAAATGCGTTTCACGGTTGAAATGATCATGAAGCATCTGTTTATCAACGTCATGCCTCAAGCATACCTCACATGCCAAAATTGCTCAACGCGGAATGCATATTGGGTGTCCTTGCCGGCAGGGAGTGCATTTTTTGGGGTGATTTTGGGGTTGGTGATGTTGTTTGCTGGTACCTCGATTTACTTGGAGGTAAAATACGGGTGCAAGGATACCTTGATATCCGCTGAACGACTCTTCACTGCTTTTGGGGGAAGCCGTGGGTCAGGGGAACTCATCATCTCTCTGGACACGCACGGACAGATAATCGTGGATGGAGCATCACCGGAAAAGACACATAATAGTCCCAGTCAACACAAGGGTATGAACCATCCGTATGAAAGGATATGAAGGAGAAAGTCCCATTTTGGGATGAACGGAATTAGAGCCCGGATTTGGTTTTTGTTATTGAGTCAAGCAGCAAAAATAAACCATTAGGCATATCAACCAAATAAACTCGCAATTCGAATTCATTCTGGCGTGCAGAGTTGTCTGTGTTGTTGAGCCATAAAGTTGGACAAGCTGAGAGTTGAGAAGGTTGGTTGGGTGCGGAATCCATCAGAGAGACGCCATCAGACTTGTGAACTGCTCACAATGGACTTGCTTGGACGATCGATCCTCCTTACCGAGCAGGCAGGCAGTGCAAGTTGCATGGAACGAGCGATTAGTGTGCCCAACAACTGTAACGTCGCACCCATTTCACAAGCCAAATTGGAATGTTGTGCCGAGGAAGTCCAATGACACGCGCGTGTCGCCGCGTGTTTGACCGGGTAAATACCAACACACTCGGCACCCGCACCGCCCGTGCAATCGCCGAAGCAGCGGCTTCAGATGGTCGCAGTGTGCGCAGATCCGCCTCCGCAGTTTCAAAAATCTAATTGATGTAAATTCAATTCACACTGATTGAATTTTTCGTAAGCCTTTTAAAAGGCAAGTCCGTGCTTCTCCAGTCACAAAAGCCTCCAAAATGTTCTCCAAGAAAAAGTGCGATCCAAAGGCGACTGTCTCGTCTGCCACCCCAGCACCAGTCTCCGTCACAAAGTACACACCTCCATCTGTCGCTACCAGTGCTCCACCGGCCCCTGTTTCAGTTTCAAAGTACGTTCCGCCTGTCGTCTCATCCAGCAGCAGCACCGTCCCTCCAGCGCCAGTCTCCGTCACGAAATACGAACCATCCGTCCCTGCGTCATCCGCCAGTAGCATTCCACCGGCACCTGTGTCAGTCTCATCTGCTGCTCCAACATACGTTGCTCCATCACCTGCTCCTACTTCGTCTGTTGCGCCCGCACCTGCCCCAAGCAGCAATGCTGCACCTTCTTCATCTGCAAGCAAGGCTGCCCAAGAGCCAAGTTCAGCACCAAGCAGCGTCGAACCAACAAGCGACGTTCCTCCCACCTCCTCAGTCGAACCAACCAGTGCTGACGCAACTACCAAAACCGACGTTACTCCCAGCCCCACAGCGGTAAGAATCAACTGATTGCGTATAATCAGATGAATCATGTCTGATGTTCTTTGTGCCCTTGACAGGTCCCACTCACGCCAGGAAAAGTGTGCAACATGCTCACCTATGCGGGCGAAGGCAAACTCGCTGACTATGGTCCAGCCATCTGGAAAGCATACACAGACTGCATCCAAACAAAGAAAGGAAATGTTTTGTTGATTCCCGAGGGCACCTATGATGTCAACATGTTTGGACAATTCACACGTGCATCCGACTGGACGTTCCAGCTGGATGGGAACTTGAACTTGCTCTTTGCGCCAGACAGGAACGCTGGAACTTTGTTGCAATGGAACCGTGCCAGCAACGTGGTGCTTCAAGGCAAGGGTACCATCTTTGGAAACGGTGGAATTTGGAGACCCAACGGTGACCTTGAAAAATACACGCGTCCCCGTTTGGTACGCTTCCAGGACTGCAACAACATCCGTGTGTACGGAATCAACCTGATCAACGCGCCCATGTTCCACTTGACTTTGGACAAATGTAACGACTCTATCATCGACGGTGTGACCATCAAGGCTGACCACATCGGAACTACTGACGGTATTGACATTGCTGGAAACAACAACATTGTTCGCAACGTGTCTGTTGAAAACGGTGATGAGTGCGTCACTGTCAAGACTCCTACCAACGGAGTCCTTATTGAGAACATTACCTGCGTATACACCGGTGGTTGCCAGATGGGTTCTTTTGCTCAGAACGGTCATGCTGAGGTGCAGAATGTCCACTACCGCAATGTTACCCTTATTGGCTCCCAGACTGCCGCCTACGTCAAGGCCTACCCAGGCACAACTGGATACATCAAGGACGTTCTTTACGAGGACTTCCACATGCAGGATACGGCGTACGTTGTTGGAATTGACAGCCACTGGTGCCACGGCCCATGTGGCCCTGAAACTGGTAACTTGGCAGTGTCTAACGTGACTTACCGCAACTTCTGGGGCACCCAGGCGAGCAACTCTGCCCGCCCACTTGTAAAGCTCGACTGTCTCCAAGCTGGTGGTGGATGCTCAAATATCAACTTTGAGGACTTTACCGTCAAGTCTGGAAGGGGCACTGCCAACTATATCAAAAACGCTTGTGGTGTCGGTAGCATTCCACTCGGTGGTTTGGGTGCCTGCTGAACGATGAATGTGCCCAGATTTCCTGTTTTGCAGCCTTCTTCGTTTTGATGGTTCAAATTTCCACATTCCCTTTTATTAATGTATCCCACGCTGGCGTTGGGTTTTTTGAAGAGTAGAATAAAGATGCGCTTTTCATCATGCTCAGATAATGTGGACTGTCACACTTGCTGGAGCCTCTTTTGTTAGACTGGATGTTATCTGCATGAACGAGAGTCAAAACGTGTTCGGACAAACTCTCGAGCCTGC